>PVIC010008467.1:0-48100 GCA_004025085.1 Thryonomys swinderianus
TTTTTTTCTCTTATGTCTCAGAACTAAAACTAAAATAAAATGTCGAAGTTATCATTATGAGAGTTCACTAAGCCAGAATTTTAAGGGTTTCTGAGCTGATTCTCTCTCTCATCTTTCTCTTCATTCCTACATTTAATTAGAAGCCAGCCTGCACACAGAAAGACTTTGTTTCATCTTTTTAACTTTTAATGCTTTCCAGGATAGGAATAACTTTCATCTTATGTGTAACTGTCAATATTAACCTAGAGTTCTGTTCCAACTCATCCTCCCTTTGGGTAATAGATTTGACACCTTCATTAATTCTTTGTTTGCAGGCATCAAGCAATAGATACTGATCAATTCTAAGTTGTTACGCTCAGCTTACATCTTGGTGAAATTTGTTGGTGACAGTGAAAATTAGTGCTAGAAATACTGGAACACACTTAGTAGCTCAGGAGTTCTTTAGGGAAAGATTACCCAAGGCTAGGTAATAAGAACAGACATTGCTTAATAGTAAACAATACAAATTTTTAAGAGAAATCATGATTAGTTTTTATATAAGTGATTACTGCTATATTACTGGGAATACAAAACAAAGTTAAAATAATTCAAAAATAGATTCAAAGTTGCTTTAGTATCAACGTTCTTTCCTACATTTGGCCTAAATCAAGGTAGCATGTATACTATATGAATTATGACAACTGGGTATCTGATTCTAAAACATACCTATGACATATGGCTATAACACTTTTTAAAGGATTCACATAGTGTTTTCTACAAAGTTTGAGGAGCAATGCTGTGTAATTAAGAAAAAATATAAAAAGCACAATTTACTTATACAATTGCATATTGTTACTTTATATTATATTTTAGTTAATAGTAATTTTACTGAAAAAATTAAAATAGGCAGAGTAATTTAAAAACAACAGCACTTAGGGAAACAAGGTCAAATATTTTATGTACAGTTAGAACTGCATTATTGACATATTTTACATTGAATAATGTAAAATTATTGTAAAATAATGTAATTATTTAATTACATTAAATTAAATTTAAATTACATTAAATTAATTACATTAAATTACATTTAATGTAAAATAATGTAATTATTGAATAATGTAAACTTGTAAAATAATGTAAAATCTATATTATATTATAGTATAACATGTGGTATTTTATTTATTTCCCATTTTTTGGCTAGGATATTTTCCTGTTAGCTACTAAGTTACATAAGGAAGATGTTACTGAAATTTGAAATACTTCCTTGGAAAAATAGTCTAATTTTTTTTTTTTTTTTGAGACAGGGTCTCGCTTTGTAGTTCAGGCTGGCTCTGAGCTCACTATGTAGCCCAGGCAAGCCTCGAACTCAGCAATCCTCCTGTCTCTGCCTCCCGAGTGCTGGGATTAGAGGCATGAGACACCACACCCAGCACTGTGGTATGTGGTATGACTGCTGGTGGGCGTGAGTCTCCATGCCCAACACTGTATGTGGTTACCGGGGATCGAACTCAGGACCTTGTGCTTGTGAGGCAGGCGCCGGAACCACTGAGCTAACCCTCCGGCCCCGAAAATAGTCTAATTTTGAAAAAAGGATGTTCCAGGGCACTTTGATGCTTTCCATCATGAATGTGTTTCTTTTGTATGCCTCCTATGAAGTATATACCTCCCTGGTATATTTCTGGTGAAACTGAGGCATGGAGCTACAGTGGTCAAACAACAGCAGGTCAGGTCCTGATCTTTACTGCAAGCTCTTGAGCCTGGAATCCACACTCACTGAGACAACAGCTTTTTACATTTTCGATTCCCTTCATTACTGCCAAATGCTTTTTCCTGTAACAACTTTGTTATTGTCTAATATCATGTACATATTTAACTCTGAAGACTTACAAAAATATGCTGCTTTTATCTGCATCTCTCAAATGACCGGTGATGTTGAACATTTCTTCCGATGCACCTTGACTGCTTTGACTTCTGCCTCTGAGAAGTGTCTATTCATTTCAGATGCCCATTTTTGAATTGGGTCTTTAAACGAGGGGACTGATTTGTTTAAATTCTTTATATATTCTAGATAGTAGCCTTTTGTCTGACCAACAGCTAATAAAGATTTTTTTTTCCCATGTTGTTGGCTGTCTTTTAGTGTTGCCACTGGTTTCTTTTGCTGTGTAGAAGCTTTTTGGTAGGATGAGATCCCATTTATTGATTCTTTCTGCTAGTTCTCGTGCTATAAAGGTTTTGTTCATAAAGTCTCTGAATACACCAATATCTCCAAAAGTTTTACCTAACCTGTTTTGCATAAAGTTTATTGTTTCTGTTTTAATGTTTAAGTCTCAAATCCATTGTGATTTTAGTTTAGTACACAGTGCAAGAGGTAGGTCTACCTTTAGTTTTTGGCAAGTTAAAGCCCAGTTTTTCCAGCACCATTTGTTAAAGAGGCTGTCTTTCCTCCATTGAGGATGTTTGGCTCCTTTGACAAAGATAAGGTGGCTTAGAATATCTGGAGTTGTTTCTGGATTTTCTAATCTATTCCACTGAGATTTCATCTCACTCCACAGAGAATGGCTGCTATTGCAAAATCAACCAGCAATAAATGCTGGCGAGGCTGCAGGGAGAAAGGAATGCTTCTCCACTGTTGGTGGGATTGTAGACTTGTACAACCATTGTGGAGATCAGTGTGGAGATTCCTCAGAAAACTAGGATTAGAGGTCCCATTTAACCCTGCTATTCCCCTGCTAGGAATGTACTTGAAGGAATTAAAATAATCATATTGTAAAGTCATATGTGCACACATGTTCATATTAGCTCAGTTTGTGGTAGCCTAATCTTGGAAACAACTCAGATGCCCAACAACTGGAGACTGGAGAAAGAAAATGTGGGGTTTTTAACAAAATGGAGTATTACTTTGCCATAAAGAATGACAAGTTTCATTCATTTATGTGCAAATGGATACACCTTGAGGACACACTAAAGAGTGAAATAAGTAGATCACAGATATATAAATACCATATATTTTCTCTGGTATGAGAACCTGTAGGTGTAAATAAGTTTTTAGAATGTATGATAGATTTTGTAAAATAGGAAATATTCAAAAGGAATGTGATAGGGGAATGTAGGTGAAAGAATAAATATGACTTGGAAAGAAAAAGAAATAGCATGTATATAAGGGGTGGGGGTTGTGGTTGGGTAGGGATGTGGGTAAAAATGAGAATTAACTTGTGTCTTATACTGGTACAAGTTCCCCAATATTGAGTGTGAATATGAACTGTATATAAAATGTACCAAGAAAGAATTCAACTAAAAATATGCTGCTCATTTTACTTCAAATTCAGACTACTCTAGAGTGTTTCATTGATTCACTGAGTATTTATTAGACCAATAATAGAAAAAACTTAAAATGTTATATTGCTACATGGAGATGGATTTTTATGTCTTAGATCATTATTATAATTTTTGGGATCAGAGTCACAAATACTTGGTATGATAAGTAATCCCAAAATAGTGATATGAGATGAATGATTAGGAGATTTAAGGAGATATACTTAACCAATGCTAAACTATTAACATCTTATAATTCTACATAATACAAATTAAACACCAATAGTACAAATCTGAGCTATCTGGGATATGTACACTGACCAGCATGAACCCCTCATGCATTGCCATGAAAGTGGTATGCCTTTTTTTTGGGGGGGGATGTTTTTACATCTAGGTTCATCAGTATTTTTTCTAAAATGTTCTGAAATGTCCATGAAATCAAAAGTGGAATTAATGCAAAGTCATTTTCTCAGATCCATATTTACTCTTTATGGCTGACACCATGTAGATGAAAGTCATCCTCCTTCAGATCAAAATCAGTCCTAAAATTAGCACAGTGAAATCACAGGAATTTTCAAGGATGTGGTATGAATCACAGAATTCCCTCTTCTAATATCTACAACTGCAAAGAATCAACCTACTGGGAAATAAGGAAATAGAAACAAACTAGAAAACCATAATTAAATCTACAACAATTTATCTTAGCACTTACGTTTTCATGGCAGGATCTGCACTAGACTCTGGGGTTAAAAAATGAGTAAGACATATTACGTAGCACCTAGGAGTCTGCAGTGTAGTGGGTGAAAGGGACAAGTAAATAAATCATTAGCTACAGTGTGGAGTTCTGGGTATGCAGGAAAAGCACAGTGAAATGACCACTCCTGCACAGAGCTGGCAGAAGTGCAGAATGATGTGTCTCCTACAAGGCCCTCTCGCAATGTATTTTGAAAGCATTAAAAATGTACATACCCAGCAATTCTTTCAGGAATTTTTCCTACTGAATTACTGTTGGGTGATAACAGCAACTATTTATAAGAAGGTCTTAATTCTTTGTGTATAAAAACAAAAAAAATTTCTTTTTGAGACAAGGTCTTGCTTTGGAGTTCAGGCTGGCCCTGACTCACTACATAGCCCAGGCAAGCCTCAAACTCAGCAATCCTCCTGCCTCTGCCTTCCCGGTGCTGGGATCACAGGCGTGAGCCACCATGCCTGGCACTGTGGTATGTGGTACTGATTGCTGGTGGGCGTGAGTCACCATGCCCGATATTGTATGTGGTTGTGGGGGGTTGAACCAGGGACCTTGGGCTTGCTAGGCAGGCGCTGGAACCACTGAGCTAAGTTTCTGGCCCCCAAAGGGAAAATGTTTTAAGCAGCCATGATGGCCAAGAAAAGAGAAACTATTATGCCCTATGTCTGTGATGGGCTACAATGAAAATCTGAAAACCATATTTTCTAAGGATATTTACACATATGAAGTAATTCACATAAGTAAACATTAAGTGGAAAAGAGAGTCACTCCCCAGGTTGCTCTGTTGTAGTTCTTACTGTTTGTTTTTGGAGGGTCAGTGTCGGTTTGCAAAAAATAAAAAAAAAAGTTAAAATTAAGTACATTAAAATAATACTGATTTTAATAAAGTTATATAGATATTTATTTATACCTTTATATATATGTATTTTTCTATAATATGTATTTTTCTATAATGTATGTTATTTTTGTCACCAGTAAATGATCAGTTAATAATATTTTTAAAGCAAGAAATAAGTAAACATGTTTTGTGGAAAATCTGTAGTATATGAGGAGCACTGGAGATGGTCAGAGAAAGATGCTAAGCCCTGGAGAAGGAAGGTACAAAACATGCTTCACAAGGGAACAAATTCAAAGGCAGAGCTTCAAAATGCACTAGAGTAAATGGGTCCATTTGGCTGCAGAACACCAGCTTGAAAGGAAACAAGGTAACTTACAAAGGCACCAGCCTGTGACACCCTGGAAATCTTTCCAACAGGAGTCTCATTAAAGACAACAGAATTTGATAGACTGGACTAAGCCACTCCTGTCAATCTCATAATTCACACGGCTTAAGTACTCACCCACTTGACACATGGCTAAGCAGGGATTTGAACTTAGGTCTTCCTAACCTAAACCCACACCTCTTTCCATCCCTTCTGCTGTCAGGTCTCCACGTTAGTTTTATACTCACATCAGAAAGTAGTAATTCATCATGCATAAAGTCTGATTTAGTAAATAACGTAATTAACTAAATTTTTTAAACATCAACTTCCCCTCCTGTCCTTTGTGTGTGTGTGTGTGTGTGTGTGTGTGTGTGAGGGGGGGGGAGGAGAGGAGAGGAGAGGGAGAGGGATGGAGGGATAGAGGGACGGAGGAAGGGAGAAAGAATGAACTAAGGCTTGAACCCAGGGCCCTCCCCAACTAGCTATATGCACAGCACTTGTTTTTTTTTTTTATGTCAAGAATTTAGAACCATTTGTAAATTCCATACCTGTTAAGTCCACTTTTACTTTCAGTCAAAACCAAAATTGCTAGCCAGATCAATTTATAGGATGGAGTTTGAAAAAAAGAATACATTATGTACCCTTCCACTTTTAATGTATTTTTCTAGTCCATAAAATGGCCCCTATAACAATCTCCTTTGGTAGTTTAATGCATTGCTTAAAACTTTATTCAATAATTTTCTTTTGTTCTTTTCTCTAAATGACCTGTTAAAATACCTTTTCCTTAAAAAAGATTCAGTTGATTACTGCATTACTAAATACCTAAATAGTGTTCAGTATGCTGAAACTATAGCAATAATGTCTTTGAGGTTTGACTAGATAAACTAAATTGGGCTGTCATAAGTTCTCTTAATTTATTTGCACAGCAGAATTGTAAATGCAGCAGAAAACAGCTTACTGTAATGTAAACAGAGCCTTCCATGTACTGCGCAAAGGACAAGTTTATTTAATGTAATATATTACACTCACCCGTCATTGCTACCTTTCAGTTTATACTTTTATGGTAACAAACGGTTATAATAAACAGAGCCATCATGTTAAAATCAAGTTAGAAGGCTGAGGCTTTGACCTGTAGTTGAAAAGAATTTGATATTCCCTAACTTTGTGTTTTCTGACACTAAAGATCCTCAGGCCATAGGATTTTAAAACAACAAAGATTTTCAATTCCTAATATTAACTTAGGAAGGGTTTTGACCTAAATATTTCACTTCTAACCTACCCTGCAAAATCCATTTTCATGGTTTAGCTAATTTATAAGTAATTGAGATGAAACTATTTGCTTGTCTAAGGCTATTTGAATACACTGTACTAATGATTATTACGAAGAACTGCCTTTTTAAACTTTCTTGTAACAGGGAGTATATATGAATCATGAAGAGAAAAATGTGTTGATATATCATTTTAATGTCTATTATCAAAAACAATTTATTTCAACTTTTAGACAATTTAGGTACCCTTCTCTGCCATGAGGAAAACTAGACTCAATATCTGTTACATATATTGGAGAAATGTTCATTTTTTTTTTTTTTTTGAGACAGGGTCTTGCTTTGTGGTTCAGGCTGGTCCTGAGTTCACTATGTAGCCCAGGCAAGCCTCGAACTCAGCAATCCTCCTGCCTCTGCCTCACGAGTGCTGGAATTACAGGCATGAGCCACCACGCCCAGCACTGTAGTATGTGGTATTGATGGCTGGTGGGCATGAGTCACCACGCCCAACACTGTATGTGGTTACTGGGATCGAACTCAGGACCTTGCGCTTGTAAGGCAGGCACCGGAACCACTGAGCTAAATCTCCAGCCCGAAATGTTCATGTTTTAAAAAAAATCTCACGACACTACTTTCTCATTCTTTAATATAATTTAGTGAATTTGGATAAAATACATCATAGATTCATATGCATTGTGTTAATAGTCTCAACTACACATTCACCTATAATTTTTAATTAAAGTTAATAGTTTATTCAGTGACTAAACCTTCTGAAGACTCTAATCTGGAGAATGAATTATTTAAAAACGCCAAACAATCTTTCAGAACCAAGAATGGAACAGTTGACTCAGAGTGCAGCAACCTGACAGAGGCTAATTAAGGAAGAGGTATTTCTTAAACATTCATTACGCATAAAGCACTTAATTCCCCAAATCACTATGTATAGTACTATTTTCAGTTTTAAAACGAGGACACCAAGGTTGAGAGAGTTCAAATAACCCTCCCCAGACCATGGGACAGTGACCTGGCAGATCTGAGTTAGAAATCCATGTCTGCCTAATATGACCTAAAGCTCCCATTTTGTCAAGGACAAGTGCTGGGTTAGGTGAAAACTCAGCAGCATGGCTGAGATAGACTTAGCATTGAAAACAGAGCCAAAACCCAGGAAGATACTAAAAAGGATGTGGGTTCCAAGAAAAAAATACTGATTCATGTCAACTCCAATGATGCTATTTCAATAAATGGATTCCAGTATTAAGGCGTGTCTCTCCTCTCTAAACCAAAAGCTGCTCTTGTTCTAGTGTTAGTATTTTCTTACTAACACTAGAAGTGAAGTACTTTCTTCTCTAGCATTCAAGTATTCTGTTTTTTAAACAGTACTGGAGATTGAGCGCAGGGCCCTTGTGGTAATAAGCTACACCTTCAACACTAAACTACATCCTCAGCACCTCCCCCTTCCCCAAAATTTTAAATTCTGAGATGGCTCTCAGTGAACTGTGAAGTTGTTCAGGCAGAACTCAGATCCTCCTGCCTCAGCCCACAAGGGAGCTGGGATTAGGGCAGTCCCACCAGAACCAACCTCACAAGTATTTTTAAGAAAAAATATATTAAAAATGCATGCATTTTTTTTTCTTTCAGAACTTTCTCTTCTACCATTCTTTCTTCTGTCTTCAGAAATTCTTGGCATATTTAAGAATATGTACTTAATTTTTGAAAGCCATTTTACTTCATTCTCCATCTTTTCATATAAATATTCAAGACTTTCTTGAGAAGAAACTAGTATTAGGGCATTGTAAATCCATTTTTGTATCTCTAAAAGAACATTCTACATGATCATTACAAAGTATTCTGCAAAAGCAAAGTGAGACAGGTTAGTGCATATTTTAAAATGTTAAAAAATTTAAATTAGTGATGAAACTGATTGCATATTACAATGCTTATGAATTAGATTCCAATTAAATAAGCTTTGTAAATCTGGAAAAACAAAATGGTAAAAAGTTGCTTAAGTCTGGCTACCTAAATATAATCATTAACAATAAAAATATTTTTTTCTAAACACTTGCATTTGTGGTTACTTGTAACATATTTTTGTATTTTACATTACTTCTGAACTATTTTTGTGAGCAATTTCCATGCTATTAAGTTAATACTATTAAAGTTCTTTTAATATTCCCCTTAGAACCACTGTTTAGTCAACCACTCTTCATTTCTAAATGGGTATTTTGATTCCCACAATTTCCTTTAATTAAAATACTGCTGAAATTAAAACTCATGTGGCTGACATCATACCTAATGTTTGAGTAGCATAGGACTTCAAAGGTAAACTACACATCAAGTTGTCTTTACAACAATCACTTACACTGTTGCTGGCAATATCCATTTCACTGTATTTGACAATCATCAAAAATGTCAAAAATTTGTGCCTTATTTTCTAGGTGAAAAGTTAATTCATGATGGTTTTAATTTATGTTTCTTTAACTGCAGTTTAAGTTGTAGTATTTTTAATTTTATTTTGATATTTTCATTGCTACTTGGTAAATGATCAGTCATATATATTATTAACCTATTATATGCTTTGATTCCATTTACTTTGCTGCAAATTACATTTGCAGTTTTCTCAGCTCTTAATCTGATCTGTTATTTAGTTTAGGAATTGTAAATACTAAGCATTCAATCTTATTTGTTGTTATTTCCTTTGTCTTTAAGAAGACTACTTAGAGGGCTGGGGATTTAGCTAAGGTGGTACCGCGCCTATCTTGCAAGCACAAGGGTCTAAGTTTGATCTCCAGTACTGTTAAAAACAAACAAAAAAAGACATTCTTAGAATGTGCACATCATTTAAGATGATGCATAATTAACTCAGTCTTTTCCTATTAAAAATGTCTGTGTCTTCTGTAGTTGGCTGCTTTGCCTTCCATTCCCACTAGTCCTTTCCTTAATGGCAGACTCCATGTCTTTCATTTCTGAATCCCCTGTGCCTGGAAAATAGCACTTGGTATTTGGGCTGCATGGATGGATGGATGAGTGATGATGGTAATAATAATGGCTAATGTTGTTTGACTTATTAATCGCTGTACTAATTACTCATACCCATTAACCTGTTGATTTATTAAAGTGTCTGTTATTAAAAACATTTATATAACAACCTTGGAGAGAGAAATTTACCATATAAAGTCTGTTTTTTGCAAAAGGGATACAGGAGGATAACTGTTGAACTTCCACTCCCATGTCATATCACTGATGATGGTTGCACTGTCCCAAGCATTACTAAAGAGATATGTGCTATAACACATTAGACATCCCCTCTCCACTCTGGCTCTTACTGTGATCTGCTCTTTTACTCCACTTCTGAGTCCTGAAATATATCTGCTTATGCCCAATAACTGCCTATTAAGTTCCTTATGTCTTTTTCCCTTCATCAGTAGAAAAAAATAATGTAATCTACTTCATGCGGGTGCTATGAAAAGCAGATGGGAAAGTAAAGTAAAGCCAGGGGCTTGTTAAAAGTAAATGAAAACCATTATCATTAATCATCATTATTACTAGATTAGATAGAGTCAGCCATGTATTCATTCTTTTTCCTTAGCTAAGCTAGACAAGTTTCTGGAAAATTTTTTAAAGTTTACACCATTCTGTTTTCCCAACTTTTCCATATTTTTCATCATTACAGTAATCCCCCCAAAGTCAATAATCAACTTTTTCAAATCTAGTAGTCAACTATAAAACATAAAACAATCATCAGTTACAGTAAACCAGCTAATTGTACAATCTTCCATGTCACTGTGGCCAGAGACCTTAGTATTTTTTAAAATTATTTCTTTTCTAACATATCCTTCTCCTCACCAAGCAAATAATAGTCCAATCCTTCTACTTCAGAGAGTCTTCCAGATCTGCTTCCTCTCTCTTAGTTTATAGTATTTAGGGAGCTACTAGGAAATACACTATATTCTGTTTTTATTTGTTTTTCTTCAACTCATATATTTTATATTCTTCATTCAAAGTTGTAATTCTGGTTATATCAACCAGTTGTTTTTTCTCTCAAATTACCATTTCAGTCTCACGTCCTTCATTCCTTTCCATTCGTCACACTTGGTCTCTTGCCTTGACAAAGCCCTACCCCACCGGTAGGGCCTCAAATAGCCTTTCCTGTTCTCTCCAGTTAATCGCTTCCTCTTTTATAAATCCCTAGTATTTTATATACTCCTCAATTTATTCAAAACATTCTTTTTATTACAGTTGTGTATGAAATGTCTGTCTCTCCTAATGTCTTGTTTATCTTTGTGTGAATCATTGTACCTTGCAGAATGTGTGTGTATTAACTGTTGGAGATGTGTTCGTAAAAGAGAAATGAAATGAAAATGGAGTTAAAATATAATTAGGCTTTCATATTTGCCCTTGTACACACATTCTAATTGTGTGACCCTTAAGAAAAAACCCACAATCAGGTTAAGGAATCTAGTCTGCAGTAGAGCAGGATGTTAACAGCTAAGTCAAGGGTTCTCCAAAGAGCCAGCAGTTATGACATAGGAGAGGCCCAGGCTGTTGCATGGGTCCTAATAATCAAAGGCTATGACTGGAGTTATGAAAATTGAATACTTCATAAGCTATTTTGGGGTACATGTATTGGACATGATAATACATGTAGAAGAATTTTTAAAACTGTTCAAGAGAGGGAAAGTGATGTAATTAGAGCAGGAGGACCTCCCTGGATGCCTGTTGAATTTCAGTTTCTCACTGATGGCTATACCTCACTCACCTAATTTTAGGTATCTAGCCTTGGAGGAGTTAAACTATTATACTGACTAATTCTAAAATGAAGAAAAGTATTTTCCTTGACATTTTCATTTCCTAAGCATTTCTTCAGATTCTTCACTAAAGTAAGCACTTTCTGACAAAATACTTCTGGATTTATTATACACAACTTTCTTTGTCAGTCACCTCAAACAGCTGCAAAGATCTTATCCTAGCAACACTTTTCCTTCACAGACACTCTGATGTGATTTTTTGCAGTACTAACTTCATTGGTGCTTACATAAATGTAGTCTCTTGGTAGGGTTTTCCAGATTTTATGATCTTAAATTTATTTACTTAGAGAAATCAGTATCACTTTCACATTAATCACTGCAAAAAGAAGATTTATTTAGCAAACCGCAGAAGAATTAAAGAAGAAATACTCACTTTCATACCATATCAGGAGATTATGACAAAAAGCAAATTATTCAATCATAAGATTATGCCTCAACCACTTGGGAATCCTGTAAATGACATTCACTCTCTATAAATACTAAAAACTATAATCACATGAGAAAAATATTATAAAAATCACTTTAGATATTTTTATGTGAGAACAATTACCTCAGACTTTTGTAATTCACTATTAAATGGAGTAAAATAAACATCACTATCTTACAATAAGTTAAATACATAAAACCATCAAGCAAAAAGATTTTATTCAACCAAACAAAAATAATAAAGATAGGTGGATTTACTAAAGTTTGTATTTTCCCGATTTGTAAGTACATTTATTAAAATCTCTCACTTGATAAAACCATAACCATTGTTTCTTATACCTTGCCAAAATCTTATGCATAGTAACAACAAATATTTCTGTTGCCAGAGAGAAAGAGAGACTCGGCACTGAGAATTCATCAACATAGACTCTAAACAAGAAATGAACATTTCATCCTCTGTTGACTATGAGAGAATGTTTAAATATCTGCTGCCACTTCTAGGACCTTATAAATTCAAAAATAAGACCACGGTTGTCAGTTTTAGCACTTTAAAATTTCTGCTGCTTATACTTTTCTTCTTTAATCAGAAAAAATAAAATAATGAGAATATGTGTTCTCAGAGCAAACTGAATGGTCTAATTTAAAATCCTTATTTATCCTTTAAGTTACTACTGACAAGTAAAGAAATAAAACTCAGTCTAGCTACAGACATATTTGCTTCCAGAAACAGTACACAGCTCTCAACCTGAAAAATTCAACATAAACAGAAAATTTGGCTATAAATTTATATATGTATACATTAAAAAACAATATGTATTTAAATGTCTATAGCATCAAATCAGTGTTAGGCAATGTTATCCAACTTTGCTATTGAAACTAAAGTGTTTAATGACACATACATACTATATATGCTTTTAAATTAATAAATGGAGTGTCTCTGATTATGTAGTGAAACTCAAGTAATACTGAGTGCTAGCAACATAAATGATACTCAGAATCCTATCTTAATTTTTCTCAAGCATTTACTATCAAAGATTAGTACACAACCTCTATTTGTTCTTGGAAAAGTGAGGTCATAATTCATAATTAATGAGAAGCCTATATAAAAAATATTTAATTAGGTAGAATTCTTACACATACAATTTTATTAATAGATTGGTGATGGCAAGATTGGAAGAATTTTGTTTTATTTACTAGTATGGGTGACGCTTTGAGTTCAATAACCAGTACTATATAAAAAAAAGTATTAGCTACACCTATAAAAAATAAGTTAAAGGATTACCTTTACTCGTCTCTCCCTGGAACTTATTTCAAAGAATCATAATTGCTTTATTTTATCACAGGCTAGAAACAACTTAACATTTATGTTGTTTGCAGACCTTTTGAAAATGTGCTGGTAGCTGACTTTGGATGATACTCTTAATGTATTGGAACAAGGATAGTTTATGGTTTACACAAATAAGTGACAATTATAAATCTACTAATTCTCATATCCTTTACTTACAGCTTCAACTCTGCCCAAATGTAGAAAAATACTGGAAGCTCTCAGTAAGAAATGAAGCAACAGAAATATTATATCACAAGAAACAAGAGATTTTTAAAACAGTCTGGTAGATATTGATGAAAAGTGTAACTGCCTAAAAAGTGTAACTACTTAAAAAGTGTAACTACTTAAAAAGGCCTCCAAGACGATAAAAATTAGCTCTAATTTAGGTAGTGACTGTGCTGTGGTTTGATGTTTTGTCATACTTCTGCTTAACTCTGCCAAAATCAACAAGTCTATTAATTTTTTAAATTATAAATATACCTTCACTTTATTTTCATTTCATATCTATTCATCATTACATGATGATACAGAGAATCATGGACTTTTTGCTTACGTTTTCTACTTCTAAGCCTACTCTGTTGGTTTATGAATTTAGCTGTGAACAATGAGTGCACTCAGCAATCAAAGAAGTCAACAAGGACCACCACACAGAGTAATGTCTACCATATAATCAAAAAATAACAGTAAATTCAATGACTTCAGTGTGGTTATCTAGAGAGCTATTTTTAGAGGTGAATCATAGTGATGGCTAGCATAATATTGCAGGTTTTCAGACAAAGATATAAAAAATATTTAATTAGGGGCCGGAGGGTTAGCTCAATGGTTCCAGCACCTGCCTCCCAAGCGCAAGGTCCTAAGTTCGATCCCAGGTAACCACATACAATGCTGGGTGTGGAGACTCACGCCCACCAAGCAATCAATAATACCACATACCACAGTGCTGGGCATGGTGGCTCACACCTGTAATCCCAGCACTCGGGAGGCAGAGACAGGAGGATTGCTGAGTTTGAGGCTTGCCTGGGCTACATAGTGAGCTCAGAGCCAGCCTGAACTACAAAGCGAGACCTTGTCTCAAAAAAAAAAAATTAATTAGGCAGAATATGGGATTAGTATAAAACGTGCTCCTAAATTCCTGCCTCAATAAAGAAGTTCTTAAACTTCCTGATATTTGCACACTGTGTCCTAAAATCAAATAGGTTGATGCTATATCCTAACATGATAACTACCTATTGTCCCCTCTTGTATCTTCTTGATACTTTCAGTCTGACTCTCTAACTCTGTGGCCTAGACATGTTCCATCTACGATACTCAGATGAGAAGTTCCAGGCCATTACAATATGCAATCATAGATCTAAATAAGCAATAGGGCCTACATTTAAAGGAGCTTTAATAATCTGTACCTTTTTCCATGAATGATTAAATATAAAAGCTAGGAAGTGTTAATATTATTACTACAATTATGTACAGTTATTCAGATACAAATGTCAGTACAGCTGCTATTTAGACTTGACCACATATGGTATTCAGAGGTTCAAATCGGACACAAACCTTAGGACTAACTACATTTTAAAATTGTATTTTTAGTGACAACTCTGTAGAGAAAAGTCAGTAGAATCCTTGGTCAATCAAGGGCAGAATGTGCCTTCAATTTCTACCAGTAATTTAGCTGAATCTTCACACAACATATGCCAGAAAGAGATACTGTTGCAAATATACCACAAATCAGACATGAAGTTAGGACCAACTTGTACAACCACTTAGCAGAAGGTTTACTATGTTCATAAAGGACATTTTGGTTAGAAAAACACCTTGATTCTATAGGAAATATTGTTTCCAGATTCCCCAAGATTATTTGATTTTGTATTCTTTGATGTCTGATTTTCATCTAAACATTTTATTTATGCAATATGAGAATTCTAAAATAATTTTAGAAGACTGTTACTACTAAAAAGTGGCACATCGAGGGCCGGAGGGTTAGCTCAGTGGTTCCGGCATCTGCCTCACAAGCGCAAGGTCCTGAGTTCGATCCCCGGTAACCACATATAATGCTGGGCGTGGAGACACGCCTACCAACAATCAACACCGCATACCACAATGCCGGACGTGGCGGCTCACGCCTGTAATCCCAGCACTAGGGAGGCAAAGACAGGAGGAATGCTGAGTTCGTGGCAGCTTGCCTGGGCACCATAGTGAGCCCAGGGCCAGCCTGAACTACAAAGCGAGACCCTGTCTCAAAAAGAAAAAAAAAAAAGTGGCACATCGAAAAATAACTTTTTTCTAGGTTGCATTTTTTTTTTGAGACAAGGTCTCACTTTGTAGTTCAGACTGGCCCTGAACTCACTATGTAGTGCAGGCAAGGCTTGAACTCAGCAATCCTCCTTCCTCTGCCTCCCAAGAGCTGAGATTACAGGCATGAGCCAGCACGCCTGGTGTAGATTGCATTCTTAATCAGAAACTCTCAATGTTCTTTTAAATCATATTTTCATGTAAACATATTCTAACATCTTTTATAATTTTTTATAGTCCCTAAAATATTTAAAATTCTCCAAAATAACAATGTAACATCATATCAGTTTCATAGTAATCACAGTATTCACTGTGTCTTTTTTTTTTTTTTTTTTTGGTACTAGGGATAGAATTTGGGACCTTCCACTGCACTGTGAGGCAGGCACTGAAACCACCAAGCTAACTCCCTACTCCCACTACGACTTTCTAACACAAGGACAGTCTGAGAAAAGATTACTTGAGAAATTGTCACACATCAAAATCAAAGATACAGATAAAGCAGAAAATGTCAAATGGATATATCTATGGTCTATTCAGCTTTACCAGACCAAAACCAAATTTTATTATTTTTTTAGTTTAAGTGTAACCCCACCTCAGTTGCATCTATCTTGTTCTTTTTTAGTCTGTGAGGCATAACTCCATTTTCAATTACATCTGGATCTGAAATCAGACCATGAGTTAGCTCTGCTTGCATATATCTGTGTGTCAAAAATTATCACTATAGATAACATGTTAAATTTTACATCCCAGGATTTGAGTTATGGTTTCATAGGATGAATCCTTCTGGACTATAAAGAAAACTTCCTGGCATAGAAAAAAATAGAAATGCCCTTAAAATATATTAGAATAGCCAGGTGTGGTGGCTCACGCCTGTAATCCTAGCACTCGGGAGGCAGAGACAGGAGGATTGCTGAGTTCCAGGCTTGCCTGGGCTACATAGTGAGCTCAGGGCCAGCCTGAACTACAAAGCAAGACCCTATCTCAAAAAAAAAAAAAAATATATATATATATATTATATATATTAGAATAAAAGATTATTTAGGTGAAAATATTAACATGCTTTATTATATTTTATAATTTAATGTAATTATGTCTGATAGAATAATCCAGTGAAGAAAATGTCTTTAATGAGCTTTAAGGCTAATGGTTCTATTCGCCATTTTTACTCTCTGTGACCTTGCTCATGTTATTCTTCCATTCCCTATAAATAACACCCTAATAGAGATCAGAATCACCCAGTAGGCAAAGAATTAGCATATAATAAGGCCTTATATATTTGCAAGTATAATTCAATCTTAAATCCAGATCAGATTGCTTTTGTAGTACAAACTAGCAAATCTTATCAATCATTTCTGGTTTCAGATTCTGGACTCAAATTTCTAGAGCTATTTTGGAGAATCTTTCAACTTGTGCTATTTTACCTGCTTTCCTCTTCCTCACTTCAATACTATGCACAAGTTCAATATAGAAGGATCTATTATGCCACCACACATCATGAGTTCATAAACACTATCAGGGATGGGAGCAGGCTATGTCTCACAGCAGAGACTGTGACTATTTCTAAACTTTGAAACAATACAACAATGGCATCTAGAAATACTTGATTAGAAAAAATTCAAAAATTTTCCTGACCCATGAATAGTAAATCCATAAATTTTCCTTTTTCTTTCTTTTCTTTTCTTTTTTTGCTACCAGGAATTGAATTTGGGACCTTGTACTTGCAAGGCAAGCACCAGAACCACTGAGCTATACCCTTGGCCCAAACCCATGAGTTGTCATAAACAGTGTGGGGTCATTTGCTTTTACAAATAGTTCTACTGTAAAGAGTGATGACATACAATATGCCTACTGAGCCATTCATGTGTTGGTCTAAAACTGGAAATCCCAAAAGAGGTCGTTTCACTGGGAACATCCTTAATGAGATCAAACAAAAAGTGGGTAGGCAAAAAAGTAAATCCTGATAAAAACAGAGTCAGAGCAACACTCATGTCAGGGTTTTATTAGGCAAGGTGTTAGGAAAAAAAACAAGACAAGCATAAAATAAATCCCATATTGCTTCTAAAAGAAACATTTGCCTTGAAAAAAGTAGCTGCCAGTTACCTTGAAGTTTTGGAATGTCAAGCACTGGGAAGTAGGGGCTTAAAAGAAACAGCACATATTTATTCTTTCCCCTCATTCTAAAACTCATATACATCTACAGGTTCTCATACCAGAGAAAAGACACAGAAAGAATAAATATGATTTGGAAAGAAAAAGAAATGGCAGCTATATAAGGGGTGGGGGTTATGGGTGGGTAGGGATATAGGTAAAAATGAGAATTAACTTCTGTCTTATACTGGTACAAATTCCCCAATGATGAATGTGATTGTGAACTGTATATAAAATGTACCATTAAAAATTCAATTTAAAAAAAAGAAACAGGTGCCGGGCGTGGTGGCTCATGCCTGTAATCCCAGCACTCGGGAGGCAGAGACAGGAGGATTGCTGAGTTTGAGGCTTGCCTGGGCTACATAGTGAGCTCAGGGCCAGCCTGAACTGCAAAGCGAGACCCTGTCTCAAAAAAAAAAAAAAAAAAAAAAAAAAAAAAAAAAAAAAAAAAAAAAAAAAAAAGAAACAGTACATAGAAATCACATCTCATCACAAGTAGTGAATGTGAAAGGAATTCACACACCTTTTCCACCTTCATTCAGAAGATCAAGTGACTACCCTGTGGCATTTTCTGGATGCTTGATGAGGATGATGAACAAATGCTGGCACAGACATAGAGGAACGGATGAAGCCGTGTTATCTCCCTACTGTACACCACTATGTTGCATGCACTGACATACATACTAAGGGACTGAGTTGTTAATGGTCTAGTGAGAACAACACCAGACAACAGTGATGCCTCTGGGAGGGAAACAGGTGGACATCCTGAACATCCTGCTCCCCATTGTTCAGGACATCCACATTCTAAGTGGCACGTGTTCCTTGGACTCACCAGTTCAGAAATGACTTGATGTGTCAAAAGTGATGCCTTTTTTTTTTTGAGACAGGCTCTCGCTTTGTAGTTCAGGCTGGCTCTGAGCTCACTATGTAGCCCAGGCAAGCTTCAAACTCAGCAATCCTCCTGTCTCTGCCTCCTGAGTGCTGGGATTACAGGTGTGAGCCACCACACCCAGCACTGTGGTATGTGGTGCTGATTGCTGGTTGATTGTTGGTGGGAGTGAGTCACCACACCCAGCACTGTATGTGGTTACCGGGATCGAACTCAGGACCTTGTGCTTGCGAGGCAGGCGCCGGAACCACTGAGCTAAATCTCTGGCCCAAAAGTGATGCCTTTTAAAGGGAGAAGTTACTCTTTTTTGTGGCACCTAGAGGGTGACAAGTAGCTTCAAGATGAAGCTGAACATCTTCACAACCACTGGCTGCCAGAAATTTATTGAGGTGAATGATGAACATAAACTCCATACTTCCTATGAAAAGCATATGGCCACAGAAGTTGCTGCTGACACTGTGAGTGCAGAACAGAAGGGTTATGTGATTAGCATCAGTGGTGGGAATGCCAACAAGGTTTCTCCATGAAGCAGGGCGTCTTGCCTCATGACCAGGTGCACTTGCTACTGAGCAAGGGGCATTCCTGCTATCAAGAAGAACTGGAGAAAGAAGTGCAAATTTGTTCGGGGCTGCACTGTGGATGCCAATCTGAGCAATCTCAACTTGGTCACAATACAGAAAAGGAGAGAAGGATATTCCTGGATATTCCTGGAGAAGGATATTGACTGATACTGTTGTAGGCAGGTAAACTAATTAAATATCCTGTAGGGAGTTAGTTAGCACTGACCCTGAAAAGCCCACATGGAGGACAGCCAAGGGGCCAACTGGAAGGCAGTCAAGGAGTCAACAGGGAGGACAATCAAGACATACTCACTGAAGGTTAGCACTGTAAAAGGAAAGAAGCTATCATATCCTGGATAAAGAGCAATGATTGATATTCTAAATAGGTATCAATCACCTGATGGGGGGGCAAGGCCTTAACGCACCCTTTACAGGAAAGATCCTGAACTGGAAATTCTTGTATGCTTGTGACATAATTTGCTTTCCCAATGGATTTCCCTTTAATCAATATTAATCTTATTGGTTGATCATAGTTTTTCCACCTTTTGAATCCCATAGGTTGGCCCCACTTTGAATCCACCTCATCTTGTAGCTTTGTTTTATAAACATACCCTGGGAAATGGGGGGCCTGGGTCACCCCACTTTCAGGTGCCCCTTCTGTCCCTCTTAGGCAGAAGCTTTCTTTCTCAATAAAATTTTCCTATTCTTAACCTTGGTTGTTCCTAGAGTTCATTCTTCGATTTGTAGAGAACACAAACTTGCATTTTGTTTCCCTCCCCAGAGGCACTGCTATTGTCTGGTATTGCTCTCACTAGACCATGAACGGGTTGGCTTTATATTACCCTTGTTTGGATTATTTTAGCTTAGACACCATTGTTTTGGAGTACTTGCTGCCTTGTATCAATACTACTGTACCTTGTCACTTGGGGCCCAAAAGAGCAAGGAGAATTTACAACCTTTTCAATCCCTCTAAAGAGATGATGTACACTGTACACTAGTATGTTGTTAGAAAGCCCTCAAACAAGGAAGGTCAGAAACCCAGGATTAAAGCACCCAAGATTCGGCATCTTGTTACTCCAATACAAATGTCACCAGTTGCTCTGAAGAGGCAGCATACTAAGAAAAACAAACAGGCTGCACTTCTGGCCAAGAGAATGAAGGAAGCCAAAGAAAAACACCAGTTACAAATTGCTAAGAGTTGCAGGCTGTCCTCTCTGAGAGTTTCTACTCCTAAATCTGAGTTCAGTCAAAATAAGAATGTTCAACAAATAAATTAGTCAGGCGTGGTGGCTCACACCTGTAATTCCAGCACTTGGGAGGCAGAAGCAAGAAGACTGCTGAGTTTGAGGCTTGCCTGGGCTATGTAGTGAACTCAGGGCCAATCTGAAATACAAAGCGAGACCCTGTCTCAAAAATAAGAACAAACAAACAAAAAATAAGCAAGCAAGCAAGCAAGCAAGCAAGATCTGGTCTCAAATCTCCTTTATTGACTTTTTATTAACAATGTGACTAGAGAATAGAAGGAAACATAAGTCACTGAAAGTGAAAGTATGCATATAGTGACCCAGTATGGGAAAGGTTCAGAACTGACGCTGCTGTGGTGATGGAAGGAGCGGCCAGAACAAAGTTCTACTTTGGGGGATGAATGTCTCAGGAAAGAATTCTCAGGCCTTCTGCACTGAGTTACATTCCCAGCCTTTGAGACAGTCTTGCTTAGCTGCTCAGACTGGACTCACCTTTTATCTTCCTGGCTCTCAGTGCTGAGATTCTAGGAATGCACCACATGACCACCTTCAGAAAAGGATGTTCAGCACAAAACAACTGCTTTTTAAGAATGGCATGCAAAGTGCCGGGCATGGTGGCTCATGCCTGTAGTCCCAGCACTTGGGAGGCAGAGGCAGGAGGATTGCTGAGTTCGAGGCTTGCCTGGGCTACATAGTGAGCTCAGAGCCAGCCTGAACTACAAAGCAAGACCCTGTCTCAAAAAAAAAAAAAATGGCATGCAATAATTTAGGGAAAATAAAGACTACCATTGTTAATCTTACAGTGTGAGGATTACAGTTCAAAGATTTATGCTAAATACAGAAAATTACTTTCAAAATGTACATCATGTTTTTCCAAAGATCTCATAAAACTATAGTGGAGAATCATTTTCATAACAACTCACAAAAGGTTTCAAAACAATGCAAATATATTGCATAAGAGCAGGTTAACTGTGGTGAATTACTTATGCTTCAATTCTATTCTGTACTGTAAAAGAAGTTGACTATCTATATAAAAACTTGGAGGGCTGAGAGTATGTACAACTCAGTAATAAAGTATCAGCCTGGCAGACATTACACCCCTGCAGTATACCCAAGACTTGTGTCAGTGAAAAACTGAAAATTTTTCTCCTAAGGTACCAGTGTATAGAGTAAACTATGGTTTATTTTGTTCTAATATCTTGTATTGGTTCAAATATTTGCCTTTTATGATCACTGACTCAGAAGGAGCCAGAAATGACAGGGGTCCGATGTGGATGAAGACACCCTCATTTACATGCCTGCCTTTCTTTTGATGTCATGCAATAGCAGTACCCACTATATTTTTTGCCACCTCAGAGACTGGAAAAAAGAACAGGATTGCTTCAGAAAATCAATAGGAAGTAATGTGGTCACAGCTAGGGAGAGCATATGAGGTGTTAAAGCCATTGTGTCTTACTGTAATTTTTAAAAAAATATCTATTTTGATCACTCCGTGTATTTCACCAGAGAAGTAAAATTTTCAAAAAGCTTTTTAAGAAATAAAATATGAAGAAAGGCTCACCATCACTGGTCATTTGAGAATGCAGATGAAAACAACAAAGATTTCATTTCACTCCACAAAGAATGGCTGGAAATTAACCAGCAACAAAAGCCAGTGAGGCTGCAGGGAGAAAGGAACATTTCTTCACCATTCATAGAAATGTAGACTAGCAAATCGACTATGGAGATCAGTGTGGAGATTTCTCAAAAAACTAGTATTAGAGGTCCCATTTGACTCTGCTATTCCCCTGCTAGGTGTATACACAGAAGAATTAAAAGATTCATATCACAGAGATATATGTGCACTCATGTTTACAGAACCTCAATTTGTGATAGTTAAATCTTGGAAACAATCCAATTGCCCATCAACTGGTTACTGAACCAAGAAAATGTGATTTTATTTTAATGAAGTGGAATATTATTTGGACATAGAGTCACTTATACTCAAATGGACATACCTTGAGGATATACTCATTAGGAAATAAGTAGGTCACAGATGTGTAAAACTGTCTCTTTTCTCTGGTATGAGAAACCAAAGATACAATGAGTACTAAAGTGTAGGATAGATATTACAAAATAGAAAATATTCAAAGGGAAAAAGAGGTAGGGGTTAAGTAAAGAAGGAAAGCATTTGATGATTTAAAAAAGGGAAACAAAGCTTATGTAATAGGGGGCGAGGGCTACAGGGTGGGTGGGGGAATGGGAAAAATGAGTATTAAGTCATGTCATGTACTCGTACAAATTCTCAATGTTGATTGTGATCGACATGATATGTATATCAAATGTACCAATAAAGGGGCCAGAGATTTAGCTCAGTGGTTCCGGCGCCTGCCTCACAAGCATAAGGTCCTGAGTTCGATCCCAGTAACCACATACAATGCTGGGCGTGGAGACTCACGCCCACCAGCCACCAATACCACATACCAAAATGCCGGGCTTGGTGGCTCACTCCTGTAATCCCAACATGTGGGAGGCAGAGACAGGAGGATTGCTGCGTTCGAGGCTTACCTGAGCTCCATAGTGAGCTCAGGGCCAGCCTGAACTACAAAGTGAGACACTGTCTCAAAAAAAAAAAAAAAGTACCAATAAAACCAATTAAAAAATAAAGTTAAAAGAAAGGAATAAAAATAAAAGTAAAGAGGTGAATTGGTGCCAGCAGATTCTGGGCAGAATGAAATGATGGCAAGTCCTAATCTGAAGTTTTAATGGATACAACCAAGATCAGGAGTAAGATATCAGAGAGACACAAAAAAAGGAAGGCAGGAGGGCGAGAAAGACAATAAAGAGGACAGAGCCAATAAACAATTCTTGAGTATAATGAAAAGATGGAGAATACTATCCTAGAAAGCCTCAATATTAAAAAGAAATCAGAGCCTATAAAAACAGCTTATAAAACAATATTTGCATATTATGATCTTTAGTTAGAAAGTGCATTTGAATGAATTTGACTTTCAGTTTTAAAGTAGCCAAGAAAACTCAATTTTTGCTTTAGATTAGGTTATTAAATGATACTATAATTGATTTTTATCTTTCTCTGTTGCTATTCATCACATCACATCATCACATAATGATTGTCAAAACTGACTTTTTCAAAGCAAGCAAAATAGATGTGCTAGCATACCACACACAAATGTCGTATCTTGGGGCTGCTGTAAGCTGACACAGTCCATCTTTTCAAACGACATACAGAGTACTTTCTCATTCACTCTGCACATAGCAAATAACAACAGCTTTCTGGCACCTAATTAGGTAACATTAGACATAAATGAAGCCCAGATGACTGATGAGCAAGATCAATATCTTTCAGTACACATACAGAATATGAATTAATTTCCAAATCTATCATGTGAAATCAGCAAGAGCATAGATCAGTGAGCTGATTTAATGCCCAGAAGTTATCAACAAATAACAAGATGTTCCTAGGTCTTTATTAGGAGACAGGAAAACTGTAATTGAATGACTGAGCAGGTAATCACCTATTTTGGGAGGGCCAATTTAAATCTGAGTCTATCACCTGTTTTCCTCTTCCTTTTTAGACTTCCTAGATAGTCACCCATCCATGTGATAAGTTATCCCTTCGTGACACTTTTCACATGCATGAAGGACTAGATAGATAGTTACAAAGGGGAAAGTATGGCAAGAAAATGTCCTTTCTCAGGTACCCTGCTATACATCTTATAGGAACTAAATTTTTATAATCAGCCATAACCAGTCTTTCTATCATGCTAACAGACCAGATTTACCCTAGGCAGGACACAGTATTCCATGAGTCTTGAGGGCTAAGTATCTGAACCCAGTAATGTGGAAATGAAATTAGTTGGGGAATAGAATCCAGATATTTAGTTAACATTTCAAAATCCTAAAATAGAAAAAAAAAGGTATCCTTACCAGCTTGATTTCCTCAATGGGTATCAAATACTGTTCTCTATCTCTTTAAAAAAAAAAAAAAAACTCTCAGAGTACCTAAAAAGCACTAGAGGAATGTTAACAAGTCCTGATATTGCACGTGGTAACTGATAATGCCTTTCACTTTCAGGTACAAAACACTGGAAAGATGGGAATGTACACTAATTGTCTTTACTTTCAAAAGATAGCATCTGGTCTTAGATAATGGACTTACTTTTGCTCCAGAATGAATCCATGCGTAGTAGCTTTAAGGGATAAAATTATTTCCTTGTTAGGAAAATGGACATCATGTAGATTCACTGACCCTTGTTGATTTCATTATTTGGTATGTCTACTGACAGTCACAAGCATTTTAACTGCTATTTTATGCCTTCCAAAACCTTTTCTCCTGAAAATTAAAAATCAATCAAGCATATTTGATCATCTGAAGAAAGCTGATAGAATAAAGAACCGTTGTGACCCTTATGAAACTTATAAATTTATTTTTAGCAAAAGTTAACCTGGACTATCAATTTATTATGTAAGTTAATTTTGCTCCTAATTTTCACCAGAGTATTTTACAGGCATAAGCAGTGCCTACAAATATTTCATGAAAAATCAAGTAAGGGTTTGAATTCTATTAGATTTTTCAATATATAAGGACCATGGATGTGCTATTCTTCCACCTGCAGTGGAAAGTGCGGCTCAATGGTAGCATGTTCTGCAGCTCAGAGACAGAGATCAATTTTAAAGCAACCCTGAGGTCAGTTCAAAGTAACATGATAGAATTTTCAGTGTAGCATCAATATGTTGAGAATGTTTTCATTATATTTAATGTAAAAAGTAATGAAGATCTCCTTAGGTTCCCTCCTACTCTAACAACTTATTTCTTATCAAAAATTTACATGCTATGGAAATACTAATGTATGAAGCAAAACTCCAACACACACACACAAAAGAGAGAAAAATGCTAAAAAGGAAATAGAAGAATATAAACTACATACACACAAACACACACTCAAACACACATACACACATTTACTTGGGGAAGCTTGTAATTTTAGGTATGGAAACTTTTTTTTAATTAAGTCTATTAAGTTTAATGAGTTGGCCAGTTATCTATGTCAGTGTTCTCCCAAATTAAGCTAAATGTGATTTTCCTGTGATCAGATTTGCCAGTGAATGAAGAAACATCTAATGGTCAACAAGGAAATCATCACTATAAACTTGAACCTATTTTGGTCAGACTTGTGAGAGTTTATAAAATTGTATGCATGTTGGGCATCTATTTACTTAATCTGGAATCAAATAGGAAATTTTAAAAACTGTGTAATGTTGCAGACGTCATCTATTTTTATACAATGTAAAATATCTAAAGGACCATCTGAGTGTTTATAAGGCAAATGTTTTATACAGTTTGAGCATTTACCCGATTTAATCTTAATACAATGTTTAAAAAGTGAAGAAAACTGCAAGCATCCTCATTAAATAAACATACTAGATAAGAAAAATCAACACATTGTCTACAGTGTAAAAGAGCAACGCATAGAAAATATGTGCCTCACACAAAAGATGGGCAGTGCAGAGTTGGGCAAGTGAATCACATTATACACACACTGACTAGCAACAGTCACAACCTGACTCCCAGCATATGTTATTCTGGATGTGCTACTACTTCCCAAAAAGGCTCCTGGATTGAGTGTGAAATATTATAAAAATCATAATAGGCTAAAGTAAATTACAAATGACTTAATCGAGCATCAAAATCCTACTGGGTAGATTCAGATCAGTCCAAAAAATACCTGTCATCTTGAACTTTGTCCTTAGAGATAATGGGTTTTAAGTTCTTTTGTTAACTTCCCTTTTACTCAAAACTACCAGTGGGCAGATAAAACTTGTACTTGTTTCCTTGAAGGATTTGTTAGACATGGAGAAAACTAAAGATATTAGAATTACATTCGTTCACGGGCAAGTGTAGGGAACAGTAACATCAGATGTAGTGTACATTGCATCAGTCCTATCACAATGCTTTTGCTCTTGGACTCTAGTGACTTCATTGCAGGATGTCAAAAAAAATCTCTTAAAAATAATGCGAAATTTAGTGTTAAAATTCTAAGTAACCACGACATGGCAGGGGGTATTACAATCCCCAACTTAAAACTCTACTATAAAGCCACTGTGATAAAAACTGTATGGTACTGGCAAAGTAACAGACCCGAGGACCAGTGAAATAGATTAGAAGACCCAGAAACAACTCCAGATACACTAAGCCACCTTATCTTTGACAAAGGAGCCAAACATCCTCAATGGAGGAAAGACAGCCTCTTTAACAAATGGTGCTGGAAAAACTGGGCTTTAACCTGCCAAAAACCAAAGCTAGACCTAACTCGTTCACCATGCACAAAACTAAATTTACAATGGATTTGAAACTTATACATTAAAACAGAAACAATAAACTTGCTAGAAAACAGGTTAGGTAAAACTCTTGGAGACATTGACGTAGGCAGAGACTTCATGAATAAAACCTCTACAGCACAAGAACTAGCAGATAGAATCAACAAATGGGATCTCATTCTACTAAAAAGCTTCTGCACAACAAAAGAAATCACTGGCACTGCTCAAAGATAAGCAACAACATGGCAAAAAGTCTTTACTAGCTGTTTGTCAGACAAAGGGCTATTATCTACAATATACAAGGAACTTAAACAAATCAGTCTCCCCAAGTTTAAAGACTCAATTAAAAAATGGGCATCTGAAATGAACAGACATTTCTCAGAGGTAGAAGTCAAAGTAGCCAAGAAGCATAAGAAGAAATGTTCAATATCACTGTTCATTCGAGAAATGCAGATGAAAACAACACTGAGATTCCTTCTCACTCCATAAAGAATGGCCATTATTAAAAAATCAACCAACGGTAAATGCTGGCGAAGCTGTGGTAAGAAAGGAACCCTTCTCCACTGCTGGTGGGATTGTAGACTTGTGCAACCATTGTGGAGATCTTTGTGGAGATTCCTAAGAAAACTAGGACTAGAGGTCCCATTCGACCCTGCCATCCCCCTGCTAGGAATATACCCAAAGGAATTTTAAAAATCACATTGGAAAGACAGATGTACACCCTTGTTCACAGCAGCTCAGTTTGTGATAGCTCAATCTTGGAAACAACCCAAATGCCCATCAACTGGAGACTGGATAAAGAAGATGTGGGGTTTTTTTTAAATGGAGTATTACTCTGCCATAAAGAATGACAAGATTGATTCATTTATGTGCAAATGGAGACACCTGGAGGATACACTAATAAGCAAAATAAACAGAACACAGATATGCAAATACTGGATCTTTTCTTTGATCTAAGTACCTGTAGAGGTAAAGGAGCTGTAGAATGTATTATAGTTTTTGTAATATCCAAAAGGAATTTGGTGTGGGGATGTAATGAAGGGAAGGAATAAATATGATTTGGAAAAAAATAAAAGAATATGTATATAGAGGGTGAAGAGGGGT
Source organism: Thryonomys swinderianus (assembly GCA_004025085.1). Classification (NCBI taxonomy): domain Eukaryota; kingdom Metazoa; phylum Chordata; class Mammalia; order Rodentia; family Thryonomyidae; genus Thryonomys; species Thryonomys swinderianus. The sequence goes on from PVIC010008467.1 coordinate 27,614, forward strand.
GGGTGGGCAGGGATGTGGGTAAAAATGAGAATTGAGTCAGGCATGGTGGCTCACTGTAATCCCAGCACTCAGGAGGCAGAGGCAGGCGGATTGCTGAGTTCAAGGCTTGCCTGGGCTACATAGTGAGCTCAGGGCCAGCCTGAACTACAAAGCGAGACCCTGTCTCAAAAAAAATGAGAATTGACCTGTGTCACATATTGGTACAAATTCCTCAATATTTTGTGTGATTGTGAGCTGTGTATATAATGTATCAATAATGTTTACTGAATAAAGCAAGAAAAAAAATTTAGTGTTAATAATTCTAGGTAAAAGAATTCATGTATATTTATAAGATTAAAAATATGAATCTACCCATACATAAATATCCAGTAACAGTAAATAAATGCTAACTACTTTCCATTTTCTAGATAGGCTATTATTCAGCCACTAAAAATGATGTTTATAAAGTAATAGGAGAAATGCTCATCATATAAAACTAACAAGGAAACTCAACATCATACACAATTTGTATATTTGAAAAAGTACACACAAATATAAATGCCTGGAAAGAAATTTACCAAAGTGATAAAAATCTTTATACTAACATGATAAATTCTTTGTTACAGTTGTTTGGTTAAGGAAGTTACACTTTAAAATGAAAAGAAAAACATACTGTAAGATGAAAGCTTTGTCTCTTTCTTTCTCTTCTGACCTTATAACTAAATTTTATGGGACCTATGTTTTATTTTATTTTAACTCTAGACACTTAAAGAATGTCTGCTATGTACAGTTCCTGCTCTATGTATACATCCCTCAGACTCCAAAGCAGTGTTCTGCTGACATTTCCTACTAAATACAAAGATGGTATTATCTCTGTATCTCCTATACACATCCCTGTCTCCACATTCATTCACACCCAGACCACGCTTTGTATCTGTAATACAGATTTCAACTATGCCACACCAAAGCTAGTGCTGTTAATTATATTTATATAAAACATCCAGCATGGTTTCTCAAATAGGAAACATTCCTATTTTCTCAAATAGGAAACTCATGCTCTTGGATCTATGATTCAGAATCCAAGAAGCTCCAGAAAGGAGTGAGCTATGCCTTCAACCACTGCCACCACTTTCCTCATCTAAATAATGTCCAGTGTACTGAAGATGAAGATGGCCCATTCTCTCACAAACTCTCCAGAGGATGTGCTTAGACAGCCTATGCTGCAGCTTGGCAGTCAATGCAGGGAGTGTAGAGCACACACGGGTCAGTGTGGCAAAGTTTCTCCCTTCCCTTCCCATCAGGTATAAGAGCAATGACATGAGTTTCAAAAACCTGCTCCTGTAGTTTATACCAACTTAATAACTTTGTGCAAATCAAACATAGTCATCAAGCACTCTACATAACTAATTTGCTGGACAGTTTTAAATTTTATTATTAACATTATTATTTTATAGTTTTTAGTGTGGGGAATCAAGCCTAGGATCTTCAGCATGCTTAGCAAGCTCTATGCTACAGAACTACACACTCAAACCATCCTTATTAAATGTGTATCTCAATGAGGAATGTGATCATAATGCATCCCTAAAATCTACCAATAAAATCAATTTATTAAAAAAATCTGTATCTTGCACGTGATGATGTTTCCTTTTCCTTAGAACTTTCTCTTTCCTTTCAGCAAAACCACTGTCTCCTGATTGTATCCACTATTTCTGGTTGGTATTTCTCAAGCTCCTTCTCTACTTGTCTTGTAACTGTTCCTTCTTCTCAATGGCCTCAACTTCTTGAGAACACCTGTTTAGTTGCTTTTTTACCTGCCCTCCAACATCCACCATCATGATCCACTTTCTCCACCCTGTGCTGAAGGAAGGTACCTCCCAGGATCTTCTAGGCTTTTCCTTGCTCTTTGGTTTGATGCTGGATTAAATCAGAGGCCAGAGGGCAGACGTACTAAGAGAGAGTAGTCACAGCATCTATTTCCTAAGCTGCTTTCGGGCTGGGCATTGTGCTGGCAGGGACTACATTCCTCTACATAGGGTCTTGGTCCAATGGACAACCCTCTCCTACAGTCATAGCCAAGAGTCAGCTTCCGTTTCTCTGCATACTGAGGCCCTCCAGGTCTAGGAGTGGAATGGCTTCTGCTGCTGCTGCCAGTCCCAATATGGTTTCCTCATCTTGGCTTTTTTTTTTTTTTTTTTTTTTAAGACATGGTCTTGCTTTGTAGTTCAGGCTGGCCCTGAGCTCACTATGTAGCCCAGGCAAGCTTTGAACTCGGCGATCCTCCTGCTTCTGCCTCCCAAGTGCTGGGATTACAGGCATGAGTTACCACACCCAGCATCATGGTATGTGGTATCCGGGACTGAACTCGGGACCTTGTGCTTGCAAGGCAGGCATGGAACCACTGAACTAAATCCCCAGCCCTTGGCCTACATTCTTAATCTTTCCCACAACTCTTACAAGTCATTCTGTCATCAAATTCTCCTTTATTACCTTATCTAATTGTGACATCTGCTTCCTGCTGGGAAATCCTAACAACTATCTTCTTCTCACTCAGCTTTACTTATTACCATGCGACAATGACTTTAAGTAACTACTTCCCAATCTCTTTTCAGTTTTCAAACATACTTTTCCAACTGCCTCCTAAGTGTTCAAAAATAACTTGAAAATTTGCATGCCCCAAATTGGGCCCACCTCCTTCATTCACCTCTTCCTGCCCCACCCACACTTCCTTCAACCCATTTCTCAGCCAGTATTTAAAGAACAGACAACCATCCACCCACCTGCACAATCTAAAAAATTGCAAATTATTCCCCATTCTGTATCTAAGTCTGTTACCAAGCACTCTTGGTTTTGTTTCCTATGGAGTTTTTTTACATGCAGTACTCCTCCTCCATTAGCATGGTCCGTAGTTTAGAATTATCCTCATTAGTGACACAGGAATCTGTGTTGCTATCTTTCACCAGCTAGTACACGACTAACTGGTATTCAGAAACAACTGCCTGCAGTGTGCCTAGTAAATATGCTGGTGGAATGAGTGACTGAATGAAGTACAAAATGAAGATGAGCATAACACAATTTCATTTTTTTAATAGATTTTACAAATAGCTCTAAATCATATCACCCTGCATAAACAGCAATTTGAGTTATTTTTTCTTAGTTTTATTTATTTTTGAGGTGGATTTCAAAAGAATGTTTTGCTAGAAAAGAATTAACTATAGCTTCATGGAGGGTGAAGGCCAACCCTTGATTTGTAGCCATTTGCCAATTACAATGATGGAAATATGCCTATTATGAGCATTCTCAAGCTACCAAAATAACATGCCTGGTTTAGAAGTTAGAAAAAGATGGACACATCTATCTGCCCTGAGCTGATATGAGCTAATGCTAGAACATGGGCCATAGGGAAGGCTGGAGTAACTAAATTACCAGAAATTTCTGAAACAATACTTTCTTAGTCACTTTTCTTGTCCCTGAAATATAACATCTGATAAGACACCTGCAACTTTAAAAAATGGAAAGGTATATTTTGGTTCACATCTCAGTCTACAGGTGGCTGGCACAATGGCAGGAAAGCATGGTGGAAGGGCCTGGTGGAGGACAGCTGCTCATGGCCTGGCATCCAGAAGCAGAGCGTAGGGAAGGAGCTAGGCAAGGAGATAAACCCTTTCAGGACACGAAGTCAGTGATTCTCCTCTTCCAACCAGACCCCACATCCTAACAGCAAGCCAGCAACAGTCACCCATAACCCAATCACCTTCTAAAAGCCCTGCCACCTATGTGCACATAAGGCTTCTGAGAGATATCTACACATAAACTTTAGCACACTCAGCTACAAGGGTAATAAAAATAAGTCATTTAGAAAAAAAGTAATAATAAATGAAAATGAGGGGCCTTATCAGATATTGATAATTTGATAATTTAATTTGTTTTATGAACTTTCTCACCTTCACATTAATTTATTTATTTTTCATTTAGGTGAACAACCATTTGTTAACTACCTGTCTATGTTTTCTGGGTTTCTGATCTAGTGGGAGGAAGCTAAGATAAGAAGGAGACCCTCTCAGCCCAACAGCTATTGATAATGTGAAGGACTTTATGCTTGAAAGTTATTATGTTTCCATGTGGGGGACAGAAGCTACCCATTTGTAACTGAAAAGATTAGCTAAGGGCTCCTGGAAGAAGATTCAGGCTGAACTTTTATAAAAATATAAGTCAGCATAAATAGAAAGACATAGGAAAAGATACCAAAATTTGCCGAGGTATGAGGCATATAGTAGATACTCAGTGAATGAAATAATAAATGGATGATTCAATGAATAGATGACTGAATGAATTATGGGGAAAAACAGGTATAGACAAGACTATACTCAAGATGCAATAAAAATATACAGAGAATGTTTAAACAAAAAAACACTTATTACAGTAAAAGACACATTCTTACTAATTTTCCTCAGAATGTCTCCTCATTTGTAACACTTGACCCATTTGTTCTTGCTACTTTCTAAAGCAATTCTGGAAGTCGTCATGAGTCTCATTGCAAGGTATAATAAAATATACAATGAATAGCACTACTTAGTGTCATCCAGTGGAAAGGTAGGCTTACATAAACATTATGGTGTGACCTCTCCCACCTTATTCATTGTATCTGGTACTATGCAACTTCTTCCACTTCCTGAAAGTCAAAGCGGCAATAAAAGGCAAACATTTTGAATAGATTCAGGACCTACAGGCAGCCACAAAAATGCAAGTGAAGACATGAAAGGATGCCCAGAACTGCTTCACAAAGTAGCAAGAAGGATGGGTTAAGTTTGCTTGAATTATGGGGATAGGTTGTTTTTAGAAGAATAGTAATGTCTTTTATTGTAATAATTTTTAATTTAAAATTTTTTTGATCTGTTGTGTCCAACAGGCTGAGTTCTGTATCAGCTGGTCCCAATTTTAACCCACTGAACTTTAGTGCCTAGCACTTCTAAATCACCCACAATGAAGTTAACATTGCTTTGCGCCTCTGCATCCATCAGTCTCAACTACCAATGTCCCTGTCTAAGCTCCCATCATGTATCAGCTGGAAGATGGTGACAAATCTGAATCCTTCCCCAAAAGAATCACCAAGCCCACTCCATGCTGTGGAGATTGTTGCTTTCCAACATGCTGGTAAGAAAATTTGCTGGTTGTTGCTACCCTTACAGAACTCAGTTGAGATTCAGAATTTCTCCATAGTTCAGACTGCTCTTAGAAGATGTTGTATCAGTAGGGTTTGCTAAGCCTTTCTGAGGAAGCTTCTTCAGGCTGACACCCCCAATTTTCTTTCAGTCCTAGTGACCTTTTAGACCACAGCATGGAGTCTCCCACAATACTTCTTTTGGTAGGAATGTTCTTCTCTTATTTCACATATTATCTTTATGATTTTCACATTTTCTGCCTTCTGTGACTAGGTCAGATTGTCTCTGGGCACCATGGACCTTTGCTTTGTAGAATTTATCACAGTTATAAATGTGTACTTGCTCCTACAACAGTTTGATTAATGTTTATCTCTCTTATTTGTCTGCAAGTCTCACAGGATAAAACTATCTCTGTTCTTACTCAAGTCTTTGGCACGAAAAAGCTGTTTCACATGTGTCTGTTGAATGAAGGAAACAAATGCCATGCTCATTTCAGTACTTGCATCTTTAAGTACTGTTCCCATTCCTGAAGTGATCTTCTCCACCCCCAGCCATGCCATGAACACAAATCCACTATGTCTTTCCGTGGCTGGCTCAAAATCCATTATTGAATTCAACAACTAGTCACTAATGAATTATAATGTTCCAGATTCTATTTTAAGGAAAGAGACTATATGTCTGTATAAGCTCTAAGAAGCACCCTGAAGAATTCTACCCAGGAAAATACACCATTAAGTGTCCTGTGTATACAGAGCACAAAGGGCTAGATAAAGACTATGGAAACCACTGATAAACCATTTAATTATCTCTCACATTCAGTACAGAGTCACTTGGCCAACATTTTTAAGACATTCCTATTTAAACTTTTCTTCTTTCCTATAAAAAGTTGTAATAATATACACATTTTTTAAACTTACTAGCTTTGGGGCTTCCACTCTGTAAGAGCCACTCTGTTTAAGACTTTTTATAAGTTACTAATTTATATCATAAGCTTTTCTAACACTAAACATTACTGGCATAGTTTTATAATAGAATTCTACCCAACTAAATAAAGCATGGTTGATATTTAAACCATTGACTAATATTCTCGAACACTGCTCAAAAGCTCTCGACTGCATTGTACATTTTCTCCATTCCTACCTTCTATCCTGTTTCACAGTGCTACACCAGACATAGACTAAACAGTTAACAGACACCTTGGGACAAATGGAATCCAGGTGGTCTTTGAGCAAATGTGGTAGAGAGTTTCTGTTCCAGATGAAGTATGCCATAAATAAACTATCATTATCACAAACATTTTAACTTCTTAATTATGTATGATTTCCTTTTAAATGAAAAAAAAATACAAGGATCGACGCTGCACACCTGGTACACATATTTTTCAATGCAAGTCCTAAAAAAGACCAGGGGAAAAATGAGAAAAGCCTAAAGATTCTTTGGAATTCTAACATATTTCCTGAGAATTTCCTAGGTACAGGTACTGGGGTATGTACTTCTAACATGCTTTTCTTCATTTAATCATACCCTTACAAAGCTCTATGGCCTTGATATTGGTAGGTCCAATTTGCGGAGAAAAAAATCAAGCATCAAGCAAAATTCACAAAGCTTGGACAACCTCAAACTATGACAGCAGCCAAAGCTCCTATCTCTGGAGTACACTGTTTCAGTTAAGCTCAACTGTCTACTTGATTTGCTTTAGGGTGTCAGTAAAGCACACTTCTGGGTGTATCTGGGTGAATAACAGCATTGGGCTCTGGGATCTACATTGGATCCCTGGCCCCTTCCCCTCTGGCCCTGTTCCTCCACTCAGTTTCCCCACAGCCATGAAATAAACAGCTTTACTCCACCATTCCTTTCTGCCATGATATGTCTGTCTAGGAGCCACCAAGAATGGACTGAATTCTTTGGAACTGAAGTCAAATTAAACCTCTGTTCTTTTAGGTAGTATATGTTAAGTATTTAGTTCAAGAAATGAAAAGCTGACTAACACACCCACTCTCTCATCATACTCATATTCTCTTCACTTTAAAACTTGTTCTCCATGTTCTCTGTATGTTCTCTAGGTTCTTTATTCCAATAACTTCTACATGACCATGGCTATCATATGTTGTGGGCTCCATTCTCATCAAATTGCTTCATAAACAAAAAGTATTCTTTATAAAAGATTTACATTCACAACTACTTGAATGAAATAAAACCTTTGGGGTTGAATATAATAAAACTGCAGCCCATATTTTTCCAATGCTTGTCATGAATAAAATAAAATAAGAAAAAGAAGAATAAAGGAAGGACTTATGTACGAATGTCTCAGAAACTCCTTAAATACATAACCTGTGCAAACCACTTTCCTAGGATTTAAGATTTAGAATATTAAATTACTGCACAAAATAAAACCTCCAAACCTTAGCAGAAGCTTGAAAACAAAAAAACACAGTATAAACACAAATGTTGTAATTTCAAAGCTTCCTTAAGGGTAGTAATATCAAGATTGCTTATTTTTACATTAAATAAAGGTATTTCTTAAAAAAATAAAAGGAAGAAAACTGTACCCCAGTTTTGCCATAATAGGTAAGCTGTTTCTTGCAACATTTTTTTAAAATCTCATGACTCAGGTATTCTGTGACTCTCACTTTCCTGTAATATCGTCTACATTCAAATTTAATGGTGACATTATCTATACAGCATAATTACATCTGAATGCCTTACGATTACTGAATTTCTCACATTCCTCAGTGTAATACAAATTATAACTTACATTCTCATCTAGTTAAGAAAAAAGAATTAAATATATTCTTTAGCCAAATAAAATGTCTGGCATCAGTCTCAAGTGGTTTGGCAATGAAGACCAAAGACTATAAAAGCAGCCTAATATAGAAAAAGGGGAAGACAAATAATACATTAGAGAGAGAGCAACCCATGGTATAAATTTCCCACCAATGGCTCGAACTTTTGAACACAAATTTAGGACCACTTAATAATTCCTAAACTGTGTTTCTGAACTCAAATTATGAGTAAAAGATCACTTCATATTTTTAGAACAGAGATATTATATTTATGAATGGCAAAACACACCTAGCATATATGAGCAATACATAAATATATCATTTACAAAGTTTTTTAAATGACAAATTAACCTTTAATTGTAATTATACAATAAGTACTTATTAGGAAAAATGATGGTTAAGGTTGTAAAACTACAGGCAAATTTTATGTCCCTGAAGTCATTTTACCCTAACAGAAAAAGTTAATCTCTTCCAAAAACTAATATAAAACAATGGAGCATTTCATATAAGGGGATCAGAAAATGAAATGGGCATATAAGACTACTGCCCTTCACTAATGATGCCTTATTTACAAGGTAAATGCTTACGAACTCTGGAGTACAAAGCTCTGAAAGCATCTTTTCAACTTGTATTCTAGCATCCAGTACAACCTTGCCATTTTATGACTACCTAATATATAGAACATCTTGTAAATGCACAATAAATATTTTGTTAATTATTAAATATTGATTTAATCTTTACAAATCAACAAGCTAGCATACACCATTAATTTCCTTAGCATGTTATATATATATTAAAATATTCATGAACTCCTGTATCACTCTTCCTGCTATTTTTTCACTAAAGGTAAAAATTCTTAAATCCATTAGAATGATATGTAAGAGATAAAGTTACAACTAGCAGACCACCTGGTCAAGTATGAGATAAAAGAACAGTTTGCATCATGGTGTCAAGGTGGTTCACTATTATAATATTATGGTATGTTTATGAAAGTTCTATTTTCTTTCAATAAAAATGAAGACAGTTAAAAGATACACTTAAGAGGTTTTGCTTTTTTTCCTTCCACTACTGATGGTTGAACCTGGTGCCTTCACATTGAGCTACTTCCATAGTTCTTTTTTTTTATTTTTAAATTTTAAAAATTTTGAGACATCCCTTCCTAAATGGCATAGACTGGCTTTAGACTTGTGATCCTCCTGCCTCAGCCTCCTTTGAAGCTGGAATTATAGTATCAAAAGAATTAAGATGTATTATGTATATGTGCCAACTTCCCATGAATAATGTAATGAATATACTCCTTATGTACTACAGATACATACTAATAAAATAAAAAAGACTAAATGCTTCTCAAGTAAAGTATGTTGACATTATTGTTTACAGAAACTTAACCCGTGTCTGGTTCAGCAGCCATCAACTGAATCAGGGTTCCCTGTGGAACTTTCTACATTGACTGAATCATGATCTTTGGGTACAGCCAGGGCATCTGATCTCCCAGGGAACTACACAAGAACTCTGAGAACTCAGTGACCAGCTGAAGGTTCCAGCACATGTCTCTGGTGCCTCCTGCACTCCTTGGTGTGTACTACTCCTAAAGCACAGAGAAAGGCAGAGTACAGGAGCTGCTAAGTCCTGTTGCTACTGAATGAAACCACCTGGAAACAATAAAGGATGTGCTCAGGGCTGATGGAGAGAGGCTCAGCAGAGACGGAATCAGAGACCTCAAGCTTCCAAAACAAAGAAGCTGCATCACTCTTTTCTATCCTGCCCTGCTCCACAATGGGCTGAGCCAGGGGAAAGAACATGAATCATAATCAGAGTAAACTCTGACCAGCAAATGCAGTGTATAGTCTACTTCCTGATGTGCATCTGTATGTATGAGAGGAGGATGAGAAAGTCACTGGTTTGCTCAATTCTCACAGAGCAGGGAAATGCTCAGTCTCACTGAGATAATATAAAGCAGCATGGGAAAAAGTGGTAAATAAAATTGCCTTATCCTGGCACCATACAATTGTGCTGCTTCAGCTGGATAAGACCCTGGATAAAAGCCATGCAAAACAAAATTAGAAAGGATGATGCAGGTAGAGATAAAAGGCTAAAGGTGTTTTAATTTTTACCTTCCTATGTATATTACTTGCTCCTCTTTCACACGGTATGGGAATATGTGGACACTATTTTTATCAAGTGCTGAAATATATGAACAAAACAGACTAGAAGACCCTGAAGACTAAAAGCATTATTCATATATAATTTGACCCCTTTTCAATAATTATCCTTTAAAAAATGGGAGATGATGGGCTGGAAATTTAGCTCAGTGGTTCCCGCGCCTGCCTCACAAGCGCAAGGGCTGGAGTTAGATCCTGGTAACCACATACAATGCTGGGTGTGGAGATTCACACCCACCAGCAATCAATACCACATACCACAGTGCCGGGTGTGGTGGCTCATGCCTGTCATCCCAGCACTCGGGAGGCAGAGGCAGGAGTATTGCTGAGTTCGAGGCTTGCCTGGGCTACACAGTGAGCTCAGGGCCAGCCTGAACTACAAAGTGAGACCCTGTCTCAAAAAAAAAAAAAAAAAAAAGGAAGATGAACTAGACAGCCTATGTCTTCCCTTGTAATTTCCTGATGTCAAAACTCATACCTAAAACACTGGACTTATCTTCTCAAAATGAAAGTTTTAAAGATGAGTTATATTTCCAAATGATTAAATATATGAAGAGCAAACATTTCCATCCTGACTCTGAAAAAGGTCCATCTGTATATAAAGGTTGAGTGAGAGCTCTGGATACTCAAGTGACTACGATACATGGACTCCATGAACCAAGACCTTTTGAGAACCAGGCATCCAAAATCACAGAAGTTAAGTTGATTTACATGCCAAGTTAGGACTGTGGATGATGGAATGGAAGAGATATCTCTGCTTTCATAAAAAGGCCATGACACACAGAGAAAAAGCATTATAGGATTCTTAGAAAAGTGCAGTTGGGAGTCTTGTCTTCCACTTCTTTCCTTTCTACTTCTTCCTTGTTTCAGACAACTTTGGCTCTGTCCTCCTCCCACCCCTGATATGTGCCTAAAGCAGCTATTCAACACATACCTCTTTATAATAGCATCTCTGTTTCTGAAATTCTGTAGCTACATCAACGTTGATTTCAAATTACACCCTTGTGGTTAGTACACATTGAAACTTTCCTTTCTTCCAATCAGCCCCTCTTCTGTGAAACAAACCTGGTCATCAAGATGGCCTTAATTCCAGATGGCCTTAACACTCAAATGACTGATTATTGTGGGCAGTGTGCTCCTTCTCAGGAGTTACACTTTGTCCCTTCACAACACCAGCAGCAACAGAAATATCCTTTGAGTAGCACTGTTTCAGGACAGATATAGTACATACATGGAAAATCTTCTCAGTGTCGATTGTGATCATGATGTGTATATAAAATGTACCAATTTAATCAATTAATTAAAAAAATAAAAAAGAATTATGCTTTTAATAACTAAAAACTATTCAGTCTGCATAAAATTAAAGGTAAACTTAAAAAAGGTTCCCCACATATAAAAAGTGATACACTCAAAATCTCAAAGTGATTTCTAAGATACAGGGTATACCCCAAATACTAGAACACTGTATGCACAGTATCATAGAACACATGCAAAAGAGTTAGTCCCTGACTCTAGACAATGAGAGATGTCTGTCCACCAGATCTGAATTTCAGGAATCCTTTGTTTGCTCATGTGATATTTTTAAAAGTTTGAATATATTACATACCTATGTCTGAACATGCATGCACATTTTATATATATATATATATACACACACACACACACACACACACATGCATACATATAGATAATGTGTCATCTAAACACTGGTAAAAGTTATATTGAAAACTTCATTTTAAGCAGGTCTTAAAAATGTGAATCTTTCTGCAGGGAAATATCTACTTTTCATAAGAGTCTGCATTTTTCTTATATTTTAAGGACAGGCTCAAGAATTATGGCTCCTAGAGAGAGAGTAGAAGAGGAGAGGAGACTGGTTATAAGGTACAAAGTGGTAGCTGGAGAGGTAGAACTAGTTCTGGTTTTTAAATTGCACAGAAATGTGATTACAGCCAATAATATGATACTATATACTTCAAAATTGCTATGAGAGGATGTTTGAGTGGCTTCAAGACATAGAAGTGATGTTTGAAATGAACATTTTCCTAAATATCCTTTTAATCATTACACAGTGTATAAATTTACTGAAACATCAGCTGTACCCCATAAACATGTACTATTACAGTCTGTCAATAAGTAAGTAAATAAATAAAAGAACAGAGTTGATGGTGTGTCTTCAGAAAAGTATATACTGTATGCCTGGAAATCTGCTCCCAAGGGTGCATATGCACCTCAGCCTACTTCCTTGTTGCTACAAAACCACAACTGTAGTACTTCTACTTCAATTCCTAAATATATGGGCATTTTTAGAAAAATTTAAGAAACATTTAGCTCATGTAGCAGGCAATCTGATGCTCAGCTTTATTTCACATCAAGATGTAATGGCATTTAATAGTACAGAAGTTTTTAACTCAGAAGCAAATGACTGGTGCTGGTAAACAAAAAATCCATGCCAAAAATAAAACAAATTTCTTAGAATTGGACTGTCAAATAGTTGCAACAAAATTCATGACCTATATTATTTCCTCCATATTGTTACCTTATCTACAATCAGATTTGCTGTGTTTCTTAAATGGTCTTCAGTTAAAGGGAAACCTACAAACTCAGATTTAATATATACTATGCTGATATCCAAAATTTTAAATTAGAAATATCTGATATAGATACCTTTAGATAAAATAGTCAAAGTAATTTCTGACATCAATTATAGTATAATGGTATATAATATGAAGGAACAAATAAGAGGGCAAAACCAAACATTTGAATAAATTGATGTTAATTTTTCAATGTCACATTTTCAGATAAAAACAGAAATTAGGATCTATCTAGGAGAACAAAAATATCATTACGTCCTTCTACTTTTTCATTTAATATGAAGTTAACCTTACATCAGCACCTATGGTGATCTGCAAACACAAAAGCTGTGTTACTTACCCTATAGGAGCTGGGAATGCAGAGGAGCCATTAAAACTCTCTCTTTAAATAACTAGTGGGACAAACTCAAAGTATACGCAGAAACATAGACCACTTTTCCAAAAATGTACCAAGAGCTATTTAGGTACAGAGTAAGCACACAGTAACTTTAGTAAATATTAATATAACTACTTTTAGTGATGTATTGCTCTAGACAAAAGGATCAAACCACAGCTTTCTGCAAACTAGAAATAGTGTCACTACTAGCCACATGTTATTTAAGGTCAGAAGATCCCCCCCCCAAGATACTGACCAACATGCTTTGTATAAAATATATTCACAATTTCTACCCTGTACATCAAATCCTCAAACTCAGTGGGATTTAATATATGACATTATGCAAATTGTTTATGCTAGACTAACTCTTCAGGCCATATATTACCAGGTCTAAAATATTTTATTCTATTCTAGATTTATTTCTATCTGCTTCGGAGCAAACATAAGAGAGGCTGATATTTGTTTAATATCATGCAATGCAGACAGACCTGAGAGGGTACAGGATGATGTGTTCTAAATAATATTCAACTGCTATAAACATCTGTCTTCCATACACAAAGCTCAATTAATATTCAAAATTATGTAGGGTTATTGAAACCAAACTGAAGAAGGGAGCAACAACCATTCTAAAATATAGGCTACTGGCAGGATTCTGTACAGAACTCTTCATTGATGTCAAAGACCAGCATTTAACTGTCATCAAAGCATGAGTGTTCAATGCAAAAATAACTGTGAATTGGGCTGGAGATTTAGCTCAGTGGTTCCAGTGCCTTCCTAGCAAGCGCAAGGTCCCTGGTTCGATCCCCGGTAACCACATACAACAATACCAGGAGTGGTGACTCATGCCCACTGGCAATCACTACCTCATACCACAAATGCCGGGCCTTGTGGCTCAAACCTGTAATCCCGGCAGGATTCCCTCAGGAGGCAGAGGGAAGAGGACTGCTGAGTTCAAGATTTGCCTGGGCTACATAGTGAGCTCAGGGCCAACCGGAAATACAAAGCGAGAACCTGTCTAGAAAAAAAAAAAAAACTGTGAATAAAATGAAAGGTGAAAGTAAAGGAATAAAGGAAAGAGAACAGAGTAGTGATGAGGTATGCCTTGGTTCCAACTCTCAGAGACAAATGCAACCAAGATTTTAGCTCTAGGGATGGCACCTGGAACTAATGACAATATCTAGATTGTTCATAAAACCATCATGGAAGCTCCACAAACGATGAGGGCCTACCACAGCCTAAAATCCAAATTCTTTTCATCAGGAATGCTGATTTCTCCTCAATAAAAACCTAACCATTCACTTTATTTTATCCTGATATCCTTAAGATGATGTTAATACAGGTTATAAACATGAATTTTTAAAAATCAAACCAAATGTCAGCACTCGGGAGGCAGAGACAGGAGGATTGCTGAGTTCGCGGCGGCTTGCCTGGGCACCATAGTGAGCTCAGGGCCAGCCTGAACTACAAAGTGAGACCCTGTCTCCAAAAAAGCAAAAAAAAAAAAAAAAAAAAAAAAAAAAAAAAAAAAAAAAAAAAAAAAAAAAAAAAAAAAATCAAACCAAATGTATGTAATTGCAATGTAAAATGAATGGCATTTATTTCATTATTTTAAAAAAGTGATACACTGATTTGTGTGTGTTCTCCGTACTTCAGAACTATGGTGACTTTAAAAAACATCTAAATCTACTTGACCTCTAGTCTTTTTCCTTTAATTAAATAACCCAGACAAATTGGCTCCTCTCTCCATTTCAATGTAGCTACTCATGACATCTTATTCCTTAACTGTGCTCAAAGTAACAGAGAGGGAGTAGATTGAAACTCAGAAAATGTAGAACACAATGAAGAGACATCAGCATCTAATTTAAATCTAATAATGATTCACTTTCCACCTTCATAAAAAAAAAGGCTTTTATTGTCAGCAGCATTGCACAAGATGTGGACACCATAGGTCAGCCAGCAAGTCTCAGGAAGACTGAAAGGAAGCATCCTTCTCTTCTAGTTAAAAAAAAGCAGTTGCCACTCATATTTCTCTACCTGGAAATGGCACAGTTCTCAAGCATTAAGTTGTTCACTTTATCAGTAGTTATTGGTTACTTTACTTTTCAGATTTGGTTGGTCACACAGGGACAGAGCCCCACCAAATGCAAGAACATGGTAAATGATTGTTCCACAGAGTTAAAATAAATTTAACATATACAAAGGCAGGAAACATCACAAAGTAAAATTATCTCCAGATTCTGATGAAGCCCCTTACATTATTTATCATTATTATTCTTGGAGGAGGGAGTGTGACTTTTAAAATGTAGAATGTTAAAATACTCTATTATTTATAATAGTTGTGCCTTTTCAGAAATGTCTAGTCATTTAGTTAATCCAGCATGCCCTATAACTTATGTGCTGGAGCCCTGCCAGTTCAGGGCAGCCAGCTGTGCCCATCATTTGTAGCTTCTAACCCAGTCATTTTACTTTGATGCTGGCAATGATAGCAGTATCTTCACCAATGTATCTGGCAAATGCTATACATCAGGGCTTTCCTCACGCTGAGGATGCCATAGTTCCTTTCTACCATACTATTCCTTTGAAATTCCCTCAGGAAAAAAAATTCAAATAAAATTAAGATAAATGAGTTACATTAATTGTTAAATGTGTATACATAGGTGGATGTGATCCAAAGCTATCTGTATATCAATGAGGAAAAATGAAATAATGTTGTCTTCAACTCCATCTTCACTTCATTCATTCAATTCCTTATTTGACCAATGCACTTCCTGGAGCAAATAGCAGGCAGTCATAACTGTGATGCTGGCAGTATGGTGGGCCATTAACTATAATGCTATTAATTATGACTTCATAATCGACCTGCAAGCCCTTAACCTGCTTTGTAGTAACGTATATTTATATTATCTCACAGAAACATTCCTATGATAGAGTAACATGATAAAATAAATATAAATAAAAGACATTAGTAGCAGTAGTAATAATTACCTTCTGGCGTGCTCACTAGTGCCAAGACCTATTTGCTTAAATATGTATTCACTTATGATTCTCAACAGAGACAGGGAGTATGATTCACCTCTCACTTTACAGATAATGAAACTGAGGGGCTATAAAGAAAACGGACAATGACAAGGACAAATAGGTAGAGGGAAGAAAAATCCTAAAACTACAGGTATGTGTCATGCCTGGAGGCAATCAGCTATGATTAGGGTAGGAGACTGGAGGACTCCTGGAAAGAAGGAAAGGGTCAAGAGAAGGGAGAGAGGGAGTGAGGTAAACCCTAAAATAAGCATTCATTTCAAGAAAACAAAACCAATATAAAAGACAGAATATCTACCACCATGTTAATACTGAATGCTAATATAACAATATATTTTAAGATGATTTTCTTGGGAGTCGCTGTGGCTTATATTTAGACCCCACCCCCACCCATCCCCCCATGCCTCACCTTTTTCAGAGGTGAGTGAATCTAGAGTGTGATTGATTCAAGGAGGGGCTGGGCCCCGGATTAAGGGCACAAGTGCTACCCACCCTTAGTAGTCTGAAGGAGATAAAAGGGGCAAAAAGCTGTTAAAATTTCCTGTTGCTTTTCCTGTCTTCCAAAGCTATGAACGGTTGCGCTTCTGCTACCCTGCATTGGAGTTAACTGAAAAAAACCACTACAAATTGTAAGCCAAATAAACCATTCCCCCTTTGACTTTCAGTGTTGGGGATTTTGTCTCAGTTAGTTAGAAAAGTAACACAAGAGTATAAAGAGATTCGTAAACAGTGCTAAAATTTTCTATACTGGAAAATAAATTCTAAAAAGTCAAAAAGCAAAACATAGCAGTCCAGGGCTGCTATTTGGAAACACAGAGGTAAATAGTATATAAAAACAGGCAAAAGTGTTGAAAACGGTTGCCTCTCAAGACACTTAGGAGCGGAGTCGAGGAGGGCAGGTGTTTGTGCTGAGGACTGCTTTTAATTTATCATAGCCTTGGGAATTGTGTGACTTTCCAAATGGCATACATTCATTACCTTTAAAAAGTAAGATTGCATGTGAAAAAGATAAGCAATCAATTAAGAGAACAAACTCTTTAGAAAAAAGTACAAATAACTCCTTTCTCATTTGTGGAGGTCTACCAGTTAGAAACTGTATTTAAATCACTTATGTTTGCTATCTAAATAAGCTATGTTAAGCAAAATAAAACATGAGGGTAGAAGCAAGCATGAAATGCTATGAGATACATGTCCACCCAGAGAGGGGACTAAACAGAAATGTGACACAGAGCAGCTCCAAGAATTATTCTAGAGCCGGGAGTGGTGGCTCACGCCTGTAATCCCAGCACTCAGGAGGCAGAGGCAGGAGGATTGCTGAGTTCAAGGCTTGCCTGGGCTGCAATAGTGAGCTCAGGGCCAGCCTGAACTACAAAGTGAGACCCTGTCTCAAAAAAAAAAAAAGAATTATTCTTGAGTTGTTAAAAATGAAGTTACCCAACCTTGTGCTTGAGCCACAGAAAAGCTTAATATACTTTCTTTCCTTCCTCTTCTTTTCTACTCCTTACCTAAAAGTTGTATGAGCCAACACTCAGGTATCATAAAAGCTGAAAAACTCATTGGTAATACAAGAATGAAAAACTAGGGCAAATTGTATTTGCAGATAAAATTTTATGCACATATGTAAGGAGTACTTTATCTGGACCGTATTTTAATTATGAAAACAGCCAAATTTCCCAGATAGAACAAAGCAAGTTTAAGGGCACCCACAGCCATGAGGCTGAAAAAAGAAGAAAAAAGCTGGGAGAGAAATGAAATTGTGCTTGGAATTTCTTGTACTGCCTCAGAAAAAATACAGATCTGCTCTCAAACTAAGTAATAAGGGACAACACAATGGATAGACTCTAGTAGAAATCCTTCATAAGGGAGAGCATTTGAGTCAATTCAGAAGCCATGTCTGGAAAAATTAGAGGATCTTAACAGAGAAATGATGGAAAATTGGATGGAGAAGAGACACTGCATGTTTACAGGCATATAAGATTTTTCAGAGGAGGTGTGCTCACTGGACCTGGGAACTGAAGTGCTATAAGGGGTGAGACTGGCAGCAGGAAGTGTCTTCTGCCTTAGTAGTAACTGTTGGACTCATCCTACAGCAATGACATCACCTTGTAGGGCCAAAGTGGGTTCTCTGGGGCTGAGAAACATCTCAGAGAGTGCAATGATTTCTGACCCTTTAAAAGGCCATATTATATGAACAGGCTTTTCACTATAGGTAAGGCGCAATTTTTAAAATATGTTAAGTATTTAAATACAAAGTATTTAATTAAAAGACACATACCATGAATCGCCCTCAAAATACTGCCACTTGCTCCCAACACACTTAATTCCACCATTCTTGACAATGAGTTATTTACTGTAATGTTTTTTTTTCCATTTTAACTCAAATATTCACTGTATCTTGCTCACTCCATGTATATGCCGTTAAAATTGCATAAAGTGGTCACATGATGAGGATAATAAAGATTGAAAAGATCCTTTGTGGGGCAATAATGAGAAAAAGCCTGCTGAAAACTACTGGATTAAAGGAAAAATTATGTTAGAGAACTGCAGAATGCAAATTGACTAAAAAAATGAAGACATCACAATTGTAGGAACATTGTGCACTTGGTCCTTGAAAACCAATTTTAAAATCAATATCAGACCTCTCAATACTATACAACAAAATGTTCTTTGAAACAATTGAAAAGAACACCAGATATCCTCAAAACAAAATTGCTCTTGGATCTAGATTACAGATATTGTTTCAATGAAAGAGTGATTTCTTGATATAGAGACAAAATATCTCATGTTTTAGGTGTCAGTTAAGTGCAGTTCATGGTGATTCCAAATACTCTGTGAACTCAAACTGAGATATAGTCTTAGTAAAATATCTTCACATTTTCCAAATACTTATTTTAAAGTCACACATGTACAAAAAAAAAGTCACACATGTACAAATATTGTTTTCTGATCAATTCATGCCCGACCAAGATTCTCTATCCTGTCAAAATAGTTTACAGACTTCAGTGTGTTTGTCATTTGGTGGTCCCTGGTGTCAAAGAAACAAAATTCCTGAGCTGAACCAATTTCAGACCAAAGCTTTACAGTGCTAAGAGACACTGATCTTTTCATGATTATGCTTATATAAACATCTTTCAAACCAGATTACTTATTATATTATAGTAATTTAAAAAGTTAATTCTCAGTAGCAAAAAGTTTTAGTAAATGCTGTAAATCCCATTAAATCTCAAGTTCCATGAGGGCAAAGTCCTGCTTCTTTTCTCATCATTCTAACTTCAAGAACAAAACGAATCTTGACACAGGACTACTCAATAAATATTTGATGAATCCAAAAGTAAAAAACATTTTTCAAATATATTTAGAAATATTTCAAGGCTCAAGATTTTTTTTTTTTTTTTTTTTTTTTGAGACAGGGTCTCGCTTTGTAGTTCAGGCTGGCCCTGAGCTCACTATGTAGCCCAGGCAAACCCGGAACTCATCAATCCTCCTGTCTCTGCCTCCCGAGTGCTGGGATTACAGGCGTGAGCCACCACACCCGGCACTGTGGTATGTGGTATTGATTGCTAGAAGGCATGAGTCACAACGCCCATCAGTGTATGTGGTTACCGGGGATTGAACTCAGGACCTTGAGCTTGAGAGGCAGGTGGCGGAACCACTGAGCTAAATCTCCAGCCCAAGGCTCAAGCTTTTAATGTACAGGTTAGGCAGTGACGCCACGCCTGCCTAGCAAGCGCAACATCCTGAGTTCGATCCCTCGTACCCCCCCCCCCAAAAGACTGTAATGTAAAAATACCTAATAGAGTATATTTAAATTGTTTTAAAGTGTCTCTGAAAAACTGAAGTATAGAAATCCTGCTAGCCAACTGTATTATCACGGCTCTCCAGATGAACAGAAGAAACAATAAAATGGCTTACAAAATTAGAAGCTGAGTTGTCCCGTCGGTTGCAGTGAGCTGAAGAACCCAGAAACCAGGATGGAGCTGCTCAGTCGGAAGCAGCCAGAACGTTCTGACAGGAGGAACAGGTGACACTCCCAGTGCCGAAGGCTGAAGGCCTGAAGTCCTCACAGTATCGCACGCGCACTCAGGAACTCAACTCAGGCGCATGCCTACTACTTCCGCCTTGTCCCTGGCCCCGCCCTATTGGTTGGCTCTGCCCACATTCAGGTGGCCCTTCCCCCTCAGCCCACTGACTCAAGTACCCAGTTTTTTTTTTTTTTTTTTTTTTTTTTTTGCTTTTTTGGAGACAGGGTCTTGCTTTGTAGTTCAGGCTGGCCCTGAGCTCACTATGGTGCCCAGGCAAGCCGCCGCGAACTCAGCAATCCTCCCGTCTCTGCCTCCCGAGTGCTGGGATTACAGGCGTGAGCCACCACGCCCGGCATTATATGTGGTAACCGGGGATCGA
>PVIC010008468.1:0-48134 GCA_004025085.1 Thryonomys swinderianus
CCAGGGCAAGCAAGGGCACTGGAAATCATCTGAAGACAGATTTAAGTGTCTTTTTCTTTGTTTCTCTCTCCCTTTCTTTCTGGGTCCCAGTTCCTTCATAGCCATGCTTGTTCAGAGTCTTGGGGGTTTAAGGGCATTTTAAGAGCATTTCAGGTACTGCTAGGATTACAAAATCATAGGTAAGTTGTGTACATTTCTGGTCCATCCTTTGTTCTGAACTGGACACCTCTGCTCTGCCAGTAGGTCCTCCTGCCCCAGAATTCTTTCCAAGCTCTTATCAGAACCACAGCCCCTCCTGGGCGCTGGCAGAGCAGAGCCTTGGCTTAAAGAGTCTATTACTCTTAAAAACAAGTGACCTCAGGCCGAGGATTTAGCTCAAGTGGTACCGTACCTGCCTTGGAAGCACAAGGGCCTGAGTTTGGTCACCGGTACCACCAAAAAATAACCAAGTGACCTCTCACCCTTGTTCCCTGGAAATTCTAAGTTGGTCCGCTGTGAAGCAGAGACTTGTCTTCCTGTTTCCTCTGCCGTAGGATTAGTGGGGTGCTGGTTCTTTCCCTTCCTTCTCTCTGAAGCCACACCCCCTGTAATTCCCATTCCAGACAGTTTGCAGTTCTCCCGCTAATCTCGGGGTTGGTCTGTGCTGACCTCCCTGTCTTGTCATCATCCTCTGCCTCACTGGCAGCAGCCTCTGTTGGCCCCGGATCCACAGGCCTTATGATCCCTGCGGTGAAACCCAGCATTCGGAGTTGTGTGCAGACAGCTCATTCATCGCCCTGCCCATTTTTGGGGTCTGAGAATATCTGGCGTTTAGTTTTCTTTTCTGTGTCATGCAGCTGATCCTTTCATAATGGGTGAACAAAATGTCATGTGACTTCCTCCCTCCAGCCAGAAACTACGTGCTCCAACATCACAAAGCCTCCCATCTGTCTTCTTGCAGAAGGCCACCCAGGCCTGGCAGTTGACCTTCTCGTGTGTCACTGTGCCAGCTGGCTGCTGGGTGGCACCTGCCTCTGGGAACCTGGCAGACAGTGGCTCCACTCGCACTTTTATTTTGCTGGGGCCTAGTGTCCACCAGGACTGCAAAAAAGAGGGTGCAGGCTGCTGGGTGCTGGCATACACCTGTAACGCCAGCTCCTCAAGAGGTGGGGACAGGAGGATCACAGTTCAAGGTCAACCTGGGTAACTCTGTCTCAAAATAAAAAAGTAAAATCAGTAAAGAGAAAGACAGCGTATCATTTCAAGAGCAGTGGGACCCCAGAAGAGGCCACCTCTCAAGACATTATTGGGTTCTTTCCTTATCATTAGGGGCTCTTGCTTTCTGCAGAGATGGTAGTTAGCTCCAGGAGAGCTGGCCAGGACAGCCAGCCGAGCTGTCCTCAGAGAAGACACGTACCGTGTCTGTTCAGTCAGAGCAGCTCACAGGGACCAACATCCCTGTCTTCTCCCAAGTGCAGACTCTGGGACACTGGTCCCCAGAGATGGGCCCCACAGGGCCTGGGCTCCCGCTCCCTCTCCAGCCTCAGTGGCTCTTGGTCTTCCAAGAATAGTGCAGAATGTGGGAAGCAGCATCCAGAAGGTGACGAGAGGTTCTCTGTCCCATGAGGGTGTCGTCAGCAGTGCCTGGGCCCTCTGAGGCACATGGCTCTCACTGTCCCTTCCATCCCCCAGTGGACAGAGGAGGACACTGTAGGGAGAGGTGCCTGGCCATACGGGGGACTCCAGAACAACAGAGCCTGAATTTGCACAGAGCGCTAGGAATGATTATTTTGGGCTTTTGTATTTATTTATTGGGTTTTTTGGTTTTATTTTTGCAGTACAAAATGGGAATTGAATCTGGGACCTTTGCACTGAGCTATATTCCCAGCCCTCTTTCAATTTTTTATTTTGAGACAGAGTCTCATTGAGTCTTTTAAATTGCACAATGTAGGCTCACACTTGCAATCTTCCTGCCTCGGCCTCCCTGGGGTTGAATGCTGACTATTACTTATCCAAATTCTGTGTCTAGCACAGAGAAGTTTCACTTTCAGTCACACAGCTGGGGTGGAGCCATGCCAGATTATATACAGTATTGTGTGTGTGTGTGTGTGCATGTGTGCGCTGCTGACAGTTAAACCTGGGATTCATGAATGCAAAACATGCACCCTACCAGTGGGCTGCAACCCAAAACCTTTTGTATTTTCTTTTGATACAGAAACTCAGTTCGTTTCCTAAGCTGTCCTTGAACTTATAATCCTCCTGCCTCAGCTTTCCAAATTTCTGGGATTGTAGCTGTGCACCATGGTGCCAAACTGAGTACAGCCGTGTTTTGAGCACTGCACTAGGCTCTTATATAAATAGGAATATGTACATGCACATGCACGTGTGCACACACACACTCCCACACACACATGATCTATGCTTTACCCATGCACCCCTGGAAAGTAGGGTATTGTTCAACCAACTGGGGAATAAATCAACCTGAAAATCAAAGTGTAAATTAAGTGCTCTGTTATTTAGAACCAAGGAGCCTCTGAGCTCTTAAAGAGTGATCAAGTTTCGTTCATTGAGTTTCCTTTTTTATTTTATTCCAGTGCTAGGGATCGTGTCTAGGGGTGCTGTGCCACTGAGCTATGGCTACTTCCCTGGCCAGTCCATTTGTTCTGAGACAGGATCTTGCAGTGTTATGCAGATTAGCCTCCAACTAGCAGTCCTCCTGACTCAGCCTCCTGAGAGGCTGGCATTACAGAAACATGCTCCCTTGCCTGGTGAGTTCAGATACTTATAGTCAATGAGTTCAAGTCAACCAGAAGGCAGATGAGTCCTTCCCTCCTCACCCAGGCTGTACCCTCTCAGGGAGGGGTGGCCCTCGGATGCTTCTCCAGGTGTCAAAGTGTGCTCTACCTGCTGGCTGGCCCCATCTGGCAGCCCACAGGAGACGGGGGTGGAAAGTGGGATTCACCGCTGCATCCGGGTGGCACAGGAGCCCTGAGAAACAGCCGTTCCAGGCCCATATGGATGAAACCGCCATCAGGTAGCGGCTCGGCCCTCCACTGTGTCCCAGAGCTGCAGGACAGAGTGACGGGGCACCTGGAAATGACAGAGAGTCCTTCTCGTGGCCCTGGCG
Source organism: Thryonomys swinderianus (assembly GCA_004025085.1). NCBI lineage: Eukaryota > Metazoa > Chordata > Mammalia > Rodentia > Thryonomyidae > Thryonomys > Thryonomys swinderianus. Next base: position 3,107 of record PVIC010008468.1, read on the forward strand.
GTCAGTAGTCAGAAGCCAGGGTCAATGAGTTACCGTGGCTCATTCCAGAGGCTCTGTGGCAAGTCGTGCCTAAGGCCGAGAGCTGCCGACAACATGCCTGTGCTTTAACCCATGGATGCCGCATGGCCGTCCCGCTGCCTCCCTCTCCCTCTCCTTCTTGCTGTAAGGACACAGACCCTGGGTTTGACTGAAGCTAAAATCAAAGTGATCTGATCTCGAAATCTATAACTTCATGTCATCTCCAGGGACTGTTTCCATATCAGGTCACACTGACCCGTTAGGACTTGACCAGTCTGTGTAGACACCACTCAAACCACTCTGTGTTTTGTCATCGGGCTGGTGGGGAGGTGACAGCAGGGTCACCCCTTCTTGACCCTGCGTCGCCAGCCACGTGCACCTCCAGGGAGGTCACGGCCACTAAGCCTGGAGAGGCTTCCAAAAGGGCTGCATTTGTTATGTGCCCCTTTATGAGAGGCAGATGGTACCCTGAGGTGCGGGCTGGACTCAGTGACTCCCCAGAGCCCCTTACAGCCTCGCCCATCTCCTCCAGCAGCGAGTACCCGTCCGAGAGGCATCACCCTTCTGTCCTCACCGCCGTCTCCCTTGTCCCGACCCTCTGTCCAGGGCTTGCCAGCACACGTGCCCAGCACGAGGGGACGCCTGTCACTTTGCTCGTCATCTGCCCGTGAGAAGCAGCTGGCAGGGTGCCCGGACCAGATGGCCCACAGGGAGCCCAGGGCACCGCATTCCACAGTAAGCCTGGTGGCCTGGTTCCCTCGATCTGGAAGCCAAACCCGTGGCGGGTGGAGAGGAAGGGTGGACGGAGGCGGGGACTTACCTGGGGAGCCAACAGGCCTTGCCTCAGCGCAGCCCGGAGTGTCGGCCCCGGCCCTGGCGGGGTGGAGCCGGTGCTAAGCCAGCTGAGGTGCTCCTGTGTGTGTTCAGCTCTGAGCTCTCATTTTGGTATTTGTGGAACCCATCGACAGGCCTTTCACATGTTGCGTGCGGTTAATGTTAGTGAGTTAATAACACTTTGCAACCTGTCTGCCTTTGCACTATATCCAGTACGTGAGGCATAGTTAAAAAATACAATATACGTTTAAATTTTATAACTGTATACAGTAAAAAGTCCACTGCCCTTGGCTGTCCTCAAAATACTCCTGCTAGCTTCCAGCGCACTTAGCCCATTGCTCTGGCCACTTCCTGGAGCAGCTCTGGCAGTCTCTTCCCTGGGTGTCTTCAGTTGTACTGTCATGGCTGCCTCCATGTCCCGAATCCTTTCTGAACATTTACCTTTCGTGGTTATCTTGACTTTGGGCATCATGTGGCTTATGGCTCTTTCCCAGTCTGGTGAGTAAGGCAGATGAGGACAAACACCATAATGTCAATGTCTTCTCCTGGAATCAATGGTTCTGTGAAAATATTCCCCATGTTTTCCATCACCCCTCAGATGGTCAGTGTTGAATAAGTGAGCCTTGCTCTCCTGGGTCCCGCATCCTGGCTGAGGGCTGGGGTTCGGAGGGCCTCTGGCTTGTACCCACACTCATCCCTTATGGAATTAGAGGACCACAAATACCCATCTGTGAAGAGCAGAAATAAATGTTGACATGGGTGAAATGGGGGGAGGGGCGTTGGTGAGCTCCACCCAGGATCCAGGGACAGAACGCAGCAGGGCAGATGCACCGCACACTCACTCCCGGTTCCTTAAGACCTGCTCCTCCGCGGATCCTGAGACCGACACTTCCCTCCTGGAGTTTGCTTCCTTCAGCGATTCGCTCTGAGGCCGCTAAGCCCAGAAGGCCGCCAGAAGCAGCCAGAAAGCCTGACGAGGCTAAGAGGTCCGTCTTGGTGGCGACGGGGTCACAGGCGGCGCCAGCCCTGTAGGAAACCGGGGACCGAGCAGCAAGCTGGAGAGGAGAGGGAGAGGGCGCCTCGCCACCCCAGACACCCAGCTTTGTCCCTGTCTCCACATGCTTTCATACAAGAGCTTCCCCAGGGCCACAGAGCTCGCACGGCACTGAGCTGTCATCGTGGCTCTCAGAGAAGGAAAGCAGGGTCCCCCGGAGATCCCCAGCCTCTGCTGCTGCTGCCGCTCACTGTCTTCAGCCCTCCTGGATGCCTTTTAGGCATAGGAAGAAGCACAAACCTCAACACTGCAGAAACTGAAAGGAGAGGAAGCCTGAGTCATGACCCAACTCTAAGCTTTCCAAATACCCGGCCAGGGAGACAAACATACACAGTTTCCACCCTGTTCTGCCCTAGGTTTCCAAGGTGACAAAAGTTCTTGCAGAACAAACAAGTGAATTCCCAGTTCCTGGAAACTGGCCCTGGAGAGCCGAAAACCCGCTGGAGCTCTGAGTGGGAGGGAGTCCTGTCTGCCAGAGACACTTGCTCATATCATCCTGCCTTGAGCTGGGGCAGGACGGGTCCTTAAAAAGTGAGACTTGCCTTGGGGAAGTCTGGGCACACACGTAGCCACACAAAAGGCCACTGGGAAGAGGTCCCTGGGGAAAATAATGGAAGTGGAATTTCAGGACTTCCTGCTAAAAAGAAAAGCTTTTCGGGCTGGAGATTTAGCTCAGTAGCTCCTCCGCCTGCCTAGCAAGCGCAAGGTCCCTGGTTGGATCGTGGTAACCACATACAATGTGATATTGGGCGTGGTGACTCACACGCAACAGCAATCAGCACCACACCCCACAATGCTGGGCGTGGTGGCTCACACTTGTAATTCCAGCACTCGAGGCAGAGGCAGGAGGATTGCTGAGTTCGAGGCTTGCCTGGGCTACATAGTGAGCTCAGGGCCAGCCTGGACTACAAAGCAAGACCCTGTCTTAAAAAAAAAAAAAAAAAGCTTTTATTACCTCTAATTGTCACAGCCATCCCTGATGCTAGTTCCCTCCACAATAGCCACGGCCTTAGAAGGCTTTGTGCATTTTCAGCGATATAGTTCACCTGGAGCCCTTCCCCGCAGAGAAGAACAGCAGAGGGGCTGTTTCCATATGAGAAGACCGTTTAGAAAAGCTGAGGCTCACATGGCACAGCTGGGACCTGAATCCAGGTTCTCCCCCCTTCAGTGAGGCCAGGATGGCTGCAGGCATGTCCTACAGCAGGTGGCACCGTGGGAAGAAAAGTCAGAGGGTCCTGGGGAAGAAGGGCTGTGTGTGGGCACAGCTGCCTCCCCTGGCAGGCAGAAGAGAGGGTCAGGCCAGGATTATGCCTCCCATGGCCACTGCTCTGCCCCTGGCTCCTGAAGTCATCAGGTGGCTTCACCGATGCTCTGGGCGTGGTCCCTTTGGTGAGCTCTAGCTGCAGCTAATGGATTGTCTGCGTCCCTAGACCCTGGTCAGTGGGGACCTGTCACATAGAGCCTGCGACCAGGAGCAACTTCTGCCTGGCAGTGGGGATGGGCCACATTTGAACTACCTCCCATGCCTTAAAAGCCTTCTCTGATGATGATGATGATGATGATGATGATGATGATGATGATGATGATGATGATTATTATTATTATGGCTAAAATGGGGATTGAACCTAGGTCCTTTGCACTGTGCAGCATCTTCAGCACCCCACATACACCTTTTCTTAAATTTTGAGACAGTATGTTGCTAAGTTGACCAGGCTGGGTTTGAACTTGCAATCCTCCCACCTTAGGGCTTTGTATTAGTTTTCACTCAGCTCATGAGTTCTCTCCAAGCACTGAAGGGAATCCAGGCTCTGTGCCAGGTTCAAAGGTGATGCAACCAGTCCTTGCTTCTTGTGTGGCTGAGTGGTTAAAGGAGTTGGTGTGGAGCCAGCCAGGGAATCGTATTGGTACCTCTCATTTCTGGATGACTGTAGCTCCGTGGTTTGACTTCTCTAATGTTCAAACTCTTTGCGTGTAAAATATGAAGGAAAATAGTCTATCATACATTAACTTTCACTTACTGTTTTAACTAAGAAGACCCTCAAGGCTGGATGAGCACTTGGTAGAGATGGGCTCCCAGCAGACCGTTTGGAGGGAAGTGGCAGGGCGAAGCCTTCCGATGTTCTAGGAGTCGATTGCTGCACGTGGTCCATGTGCCAGAATGTGGGAGTCTCTGTAGCAAAGGGGAGGTGGCACTTGCTTACAATACCCCTAAGCCATGTCCACCCTAAGAGCCGGAAATCAGAGCGAGTCCTGGCTCGGTCCTCCTCCTTTCCATGTCAGGGTTCTGCTTCCTATACAAAGGGACCCTACGCATCCCTCGCAACAGCCCCGGCTGAGGTTGAATCTTTTGAGCATCCAGCCCTTTCAGGTGGTGGTAGCAGCCCATCCTCCCACGTCCTGCTGCCACTCAGGACATGCCAGTGTATGTGGAGCCCAGCCCGGTGGTCAGAGTTGCAGAGCCCTGGACTCTGGTGCCAGAGCGACTCACAGCCCCCAGGTGCTCAGGACAGAGAGCCCACCTCACCTGTGGGCAGTGAGTCCGAGCCCCTCCATGGTACCACACACAGCCTGCGCCAGAAAGTCTGGTGCCCTTCTCCTTTGTCTGGCTGTGAGGGCCTCAGTTCTTGTTTTGTCAGAAACACAGCAAAAAACAAGGGACAGAGGACAGACTGCTGCCACCAGTGGGACCTTCACTGCCAAGCCCTTCACTCGCTAAGGACTTTCCATCTCACGAGATGCAGCTGTTGGAGCCACAGGCTGCCCCCAGGGCCCACCCCATACCACAGGCCTGTGTGCCCTTCCCGCTCTCTGTGTCATCAGACCCTCCCCACCACCACCACTGACAGAGGTGCCCCCGACTCAGGAATGTTTTCCTTTGAAGGAGAATTGGCATATTTAAGGCATTTTGCAGGTGCCTTAAGTCAGGGCAGCAAATTTAGGTGAGACAGTTTTTCCGCTCAAAGGAATAAAACTCTGAGGTCTCAGTGGACCAGGCGGGGCAGCTTTATGATGGAGGTGATATTTGAATTTTTTTTTTTTTTTGGCAATACAGGATATTAAACTGAGAAGCCTTACTCTTGAACTACATCCATAGATCTTTTTATTTCTTAAGACAGAGTCTCAATGAACTGACCAGGCAGGGCTCAATCTTGACCCTTTTGCCTCCCGAAGTGCTGGGGCCACAGACCTGTGCCACTGCGGGGGAACAATTGAACCTCACGGGGATGCTCAGGAGCAGCCAGCCGTGGGCACAAGCCAGATCAATCCCCTTGGGAAGCCAAGGCCAGTGGCTGGAAAGTGACCTGGGGACTCTACAGAGGGCCCGGGGCTCCTCATGGACAGACAGCCATTGTGAATTTCACCAGGGCTGTGGGGGATTGTTGGGGAGTTGGAGGGGTGGGGTCCACGTTGGGTCCTGGAAAAGACAGCTCTGTTGGCAGCAGGGTAGAGTTGGAAAGGAACAGCGTGGCCGAGGGGAAGAGCTGGCTCAAGAGGTGAGTTTCTCATCTGGATTCTGAGGTGCCTGCGGGCTGCGGGGGAGTTGCTGGGGCAGCAAGATATAGGGCCATGGCTAAGACAGTGTCTGTGCCACCTATGAAGCTGTCACCGTGGTCCCTCTGGTGGCTGCTCATGGAGGCTTTTCCTGGAAACCAACATGCCTGGAAGCTAACGCTCCTATCCAGCCTCTCTCGCACCGCAAGGCAGCCCTGAGTCAGCTCCAGAGCCGGCCTCCTCCTCCCTCCTGCGCCCTTTCATTAAGCCATTCCAGATGGGGCTAGTCCTTTGAAAACCTGGTCATTTCTCAAGGTGAGAGTCAGAGAGAAGAAAACATTGGGGCGGATAACAGCTTAGCCTGTGCCACTGGGTCACCCAGGAAGGACAGCCCAAATGGGTAGCTGAAAACAGCCTCAGACAGCTGCTAGATTTGCCTTCTAAGTAGGAGGCCCCAGGGAATTTAAGTACTTGGGAGCTGGGTGTGCTATGAAGTTTTTCTGGGGCTCCTGTGGAGAATGCGGCCCCCCCCCCAGCAATGGAGCATGCATCTCAGCAAAGCGGGTGGAGTTTTATTCCTGTGATAACGGCCAGTTGGGGACCCTGGTGCAGAGATACCAAGTTCAACTCACTTCAATCCACCTTCTGGGAATGTCACGAGCGTCCATAGCCTGTGGCACGTTGGATAGTGCAGCGCTGAGTACTCCAGAGTCAGGCTGGTGGTTCTACCTCCAAGCAGCTCCCTTGCTGGGCGACCTGGACAATGCCTCGCCCTCCGGGAGCCTTTTCCCTGACTGGGAACTGGGAGCAGTGAGCCCACCGCAAGGAAGGATCATGCAGTTTGAATGGAATCAGCGAATAGGTGCGAACTGAGGATCCACCTGCAACCGGTCCTATTCAATAGTGTAATAAAGTGATTTTTTTTTTAAGTCGGTGAGCTAGGCTTGGTCTGAGTTTTTGCTTTTTCTGAGGACTATTTCGTGCAACCCAAAGGCAACACCATGAAGTAGGCGCCGACACTGTCCTCTTTTTGTAGTTGAGTTCAGTGAGGTTCAGGGACAGGTTTACTATATGCTTATGAGCAACCGGGTACAGGTTGCTCTGTCCAGCAGCTGAGCTTGAAGCTGTGTTAGAGACTTTTCCTAACGGGGGAGGCTCTGGCTTCGGCTTCGGAGGTGCCCTTGAGAAGGAGCTGCACCAGGGAGACCCACAGCAGCCTCAAATCCCTTCTCCCCTCCATGCCGGACCTCGAACAGAGCCTAATACATAGTGGGGATGAATTAAGTCTCCACTGTAGCCTCGATTCTAGTGCTTTTTACAAGGAAAAAAGAGGATAGGCTAGAGTTGCCATAAATATGTAGCCAGCCTTTCCCATCTAGCTTCTACTTCCTGAAGTAATTAAGGAGGCTGCATACATACCTCTTGGTAGCTCTTTAAAAAAAAAATGTATCTCTGTTAACTTCTTTTCTAATGTGCAGTATAATTTATATACCATAAAATTCACTTGTTTTATTGCATGCTCAATTTACAGACTTGTACACCAATATTAAAACATTTACAATTCCCTTGTGGTTTGTGTTTTAACATGGATAAAACATGACTCACTCACTGGTCTTGTCAAGCCTGGGACTGGAAAGTTGATGAGGAAGCCTTTGGGGAAAAGCCCGGACATTACCCCAGCTTGGTAGGAAAGGCACCAGGGAGGCCACTCGGAAGCCAGGAAGCTTTTCTAGCTGGAAATCCCAAGCTGTCTTACGGGCAGCGGTCAAGAGGCAAAACTCACTGGAAGGAGGACCAGGATCTTGGGTTCTGGCTATAGCGGGAGTGTCCCTGGTCAGTCCACCCCCAGTATGGGTAGAATGTGTGCAAGAATCCCTCAGGAAAGGGTGGGAGAGGAAAGGCCAGCCCAAGTATGAGTTCAGGGGAAGCCGGCATGAGAAGCAGAGCGGCCTTGGGATAACTTCTGGCCCTTCAGAGGGTGAGTGATCTCCTGGAAATAATCCACGCGGAGTTCAGTCCTGGCTCCCCCAGTGCTGGCTCCAGGCCCCAGGGGCTTCTGGTGGAAATTAGAGAAGGAAGCATTTGTCCTAACTTTGGCATTTTGGGGAAGTAAAATGAAAATAATGCATTCAAATAGGGTTGCAATAAATCCTCAGTAAGTAGCAGTGCTCACAATTGTTATTAAAGAGAAGAGCTCATGAAAGACAGCAGTGTTGAACACGTGGCGGAGGTGTGTCAGGCTGTCTCGGGCAAATGGAAACATGTTAAGCTGACCGGTTCAAACCCATAGTCCTCTGTTGATGAGGGTGCCCCTGGTGAGCGGCTTGACTTCTCCAAGCCTCAGTTTCCTTGTCTATGAGGTGGGCCTAAGCATGGTGCCTGCCTTGTAGAGCTGGCAGAGGAACATGCACTGATGCATGTAGAGGCCCTGTCAGTACCTGGCCCCTGCCCAGTTGGTGGCCATGGTCATCAGGGCCGTGGCCAGCTCTCCCGTGGCTGCGATAGCGAGGACTCATCACGGTGCCGTGATGGCCTCCTGTCCCTTCCTCTTGGCTTCATCCCTCAGTACTACAGCATCATGGCGGACAGGAAGCTCACCTCCAGCAGATCAAAGCCCTACAAGAGAGACCTGTGAAAGTGCCAGTGAGAATTCGGGCTGCGGCTCTGGAGTGCCTGGCTGTCTGCTTATTAATACACCTCGTATGTAAATATGAGTCGGGGGGTGGGAAAGTGAGCTGGCTCTTAAACAGGGAGAGGCGGCCTCGTGCTCGCCGCAACACCCAGGGAGCGCGTTGTTTTGTGCCATCGTGCCCACGTGGCCAGACTCCCACGTTAGCATCCCCATCCCACAGGCCGGGGACACGGCCCTCAGACCCGCCGTGGCACACAGGAGTTGAGGTTGAGCCCAGCAATTTACTGAGACCTAGTCAAAAAAAGAAGGAAGCGCTGGGGACAGTGCTCCGTGGACAGGCTTAGGGTTCGAACTTCAATACTGCAAGAAGTAAAAGGAGTGAGGAAGAGAGGAGGGGAGGGAAGGCGAGAAAAGGCAAGTTTCATGCTGAAAAAATTGCTGTTTGGCTTTTCTTCTCTCTGTTGACAAAGATACAGCGAACTCCCAAATCCACACATGCATGATGTAGTAAAGGCAGTAAACGAGTGGGAAGCCCTGTCGGCCAGGGCATCAAATGAGACTCATTAAGCATCATCTAAGTGTAAGTAGACCAGGCTGTGCCTTACGAGACGGGCTTTGCAGAGTCAGGACTGGAGGCACAGAATACTATTTCCAGTTTCCCTTGAAGCCACCCGGCCCTGCCTCGGGAAGGAATGACACCTGTCTTCATGGGGCCAGGCTGCCATAATAGAAATCTATCTACTGGGAGGCTTCTGAAAAACAGAGAAGTATCTGTCTGCGTTCTGGAGGTTGGCGAGTCTGAGATCATTGCGCTGGTGGATGCTGTGTGTGGAGGAGAAGCCACTCTCCGCTCACGGGTGGACGGCTCAGGGCCTGCTCACCTGGTGGACGAGCAGGGGTTACTTACACCCTTCATGCAGGCCCTGCGCCATGGCCTGTCCACCTCCCAGAGGCCTCCTCGCTTAATGCGGTCACCTTCCAGGGCAGGATTCTGTCACAGGAATTTTAGGCAGACATACAGTTACAGCCCACGGCGGCGTTTCCCCCGGGCTACCTCCTGACTTCCCTGCCAAGCAAATCAGGCAGTATGGGCCTGATTGAGCTTCAGAGTATCCATGCGTGAAGCTATTTCCATTCTTCATAATTAGCATGATTTTGAAAGAACACTTAGCAGCGAGAGAGTTAGGAATTAGATTTTTGTTTCTGCCCTGCAAACTGGGTACCAGGTTGCGAAGCCCCCCGAGTCCCGCGCCCCACCCCCACCTTACTCCCACTTCCAAATATGAACCAGACGTTTACTCTGTTCTACTTTCCTCTTTTAAAAGGAAAGCAGAATCTAACCCTAATTAAGACAACACCTCAGATCTGTAACCAAATTCATTCATAGCCCGACCGCCCTGGGACGCTGGGCTCCCTCTGGCCGCCTCGCACTGTGAATGTGGTACAAATCATTATCGTGTATCATTTTTTCTCCAGTTTAAGGGACCAGGGAAATCTTGGAAATGCTTTCCCTGCTCTCACGTGTGGTGGGGCCACGGGCCTCCCCTTGCTTTGACTGTGGGCAGCACAGGGGTCCCGGAGTCCAGCCAGGCTCAGAATGCCTTCTTCATTAACTAACAGCTGCAGGCACTGGAATATTCCATCCCGAAGGGGCTCACGGCCTTGGTCCTGGGAGGCCAGAGCCGAAAGCAGGAGGACCCCAAGGGCTTGAATATAACAACAGCGGCCGTTGGGTCACCTGCACTCCGAGCTGTGCCACCCCGGGGATCCACAGCCTGTCTGAGCCTCCTCTGCCCTGTGTGTCACACGCTGGGTCCCAGACCTGCTTCGCGGTGGGGATCCACAGATATTTTGAGAGTCCTGCAGTGGGCCAGCTGCTGTGCTGGGCAGCAGGAAGACAAAGGATAATAAGGAGTTGCTGGCATAAGAAGCACTCTGAAGGAGTGATTTTCAGCCAAAGGCACTGTTGCCCCTGGGGACACCGCACAGTGGCTGGTGCCATTTTTGGTTGTCCTGACTGCATTCCAGTTGTCAGGTCCCCGGGGTGCTGCTAAACCTCCTGCAGGGCTCAGAATGAGCACCCACCCTGGGAACCCTCAGACTGAGCAAGCAAGGCAGGTGTGGCAGAGAGTCTCAGTGCATTGTCACGATGAAACGGCCCCTAGACAGGGCCAAGCCTCAGCAGCTCTCAGTGTGATGTCAACCCCTGCCGGCCTTCCAGGGAATCCCCTCTGCTCTCCCACAATAAAGGTAGAGTTTGCATTCATTGAACAAGAGAGTTGTCATTCTAGGTGACATAAATCCGGCTTGTGTAATCTAGCTATGTCCTAGCTCTTGGTTCCACCTCTCAAAGTCCACCTGTAATCACAATACTTGGGAGGCTGAGGCAAAAGGATTGCTGTAAGTTCAAGGCTACCTAGCTACATGATGAGTTCAAGACCTGAACTTTATGGTGGGGGAAAACCCCTTTTTAACTATAGCTTTAAATTTATTTTTTAAAAAATCAAATATCAAAATTCTACATCTAAATTTTCTTTATGATAGGTCTTATCTCATTTGTTTAGATTAACCTAATACTTTCCAACTGTTGGCCACTCCTACTTTCTTTTAAATCTGTCCACAGTTGACCATTATATTTTGAACATTTGTTTTCAGAGTTTCTAATTACTTTGTACAAGCATTTTATACATTAAGGAGAATAATTCTTTATTAGATATTTATCCCAGCAATAAATTAGTAAAACATTTAGTAAACTAAATTCTAAAAATCAGCTTTTTTATCAAAAGACCAATGTTCTCCTGCCTACTAATAATTTTTTGGAGACAGGGACTCATATTATTACCCAGGCTGGGCTCAAACTGCTGAGGTCAAGGGACCCTCATGTCTTAGCCTCCTGAGTAGCCGGGCCTGCTCAGACCTGGCTGAGAAAATGCATTTTCATTTGCAAATATTTGCTATCTCTTACCAGGTAAATGAAATCCACCAAAAAGTACACTTTCCATTTAGCAGTCAATATTTAACAAGTGCTTCTACTGTAAAAGTAAATTTCTCAATGTCTAATAAAAACACACTTTTAGGATCCAGTAAACAACACACACAAAAAAAAAACTTGTAGTCTGATGGTAATGGTAGTTCTGTAGTCAACTTGAGAGACATGAAGTTCGAAAGGTAAAATCATTGAAAGAAAAGAAAATCTTACATTGGAAACAATTTGTAACTTGAATAAAGTTTAAAATACATATCAGGGCACTGACTACATGACCAGGCACTACCAAAAGGAAGTAGAACATAGCATCATCCTTTTGTTATATTAGAGAATGCAGTAATTTTTGGTAATATATTGACAGCACTAAATTGCTAACAAGATAAATGAGGGATCCAAAGATATTGTATGGTTATGTTACAAAATAATTTTTAAACAAATTTCTTTGATGAGGCACTTTTACTCTGGGGATTTACTGGAGAAGATAATCAAATACAGACCAATAATCTCATCAGAACAGGTGCACTAACCGGAAACAGCTTTAAAATGTTTGAAAAGAGGGAGTAACGAAGTAAATTTTGGTACAGACAATTTGGGATATTTTTAGGCATTAAACATTTAAAAATATATGTATGACAGCAATAGGAGCATGACAAAAATGAGAAATGAAATTTTGTAGACTACATTTAACTGTGGTCAAACTACTGGGAAGGAAATTAACAACTGGGATTATTTTTGCACAGTGGGCTGGGAACACCGTTTTTTCACTCTGATTCTTTAAATCTTTTGGGTCGGCTTGAATTTAATGTTTGTTTGTTTGTTTGTTTGTTTGTTTGTTTGTTTGAGACAGGGTCTCGCTTTGTAGTTCAAGCTGGCTCTGAGCTTACTCTGTAGTCCCGGTAAGCCTCGAACTCAGCAATCCTCCTGCCTCTGCCTTCCAAGTACTGAGATTACAGGTGTGAGCCACCATGGCCAGCAAATTTAATTTTTTTTCAAACCTCCGTTTGTAGATATTAAAGTCTGTTTTAGACACTTCTTACTATACAGTATTCAAATGGTGTTTTAGAGCATAAATATTTTAATATTCTAAAGAGCAAAGTTGGAGATGAAGTGTATTTAAGAAGTAAAGGGCATTACTTGATTCCCTGTCATTTCTTTGCCTCTCTGACCCACAGTTTATGAGTCCCTCGCCCTTCCCGGAGTCCTTACCCTGAGAAAGACGCGACTCCCATGTGTAACCGCTACTCCGGTCTAATGGAGACAGCACCGGACTGAAAGAGAAGAGGCATGGATACTTTTTGTTTCTTGTCCAGATATGGTACCTAGCAAAAACTATTAGTCTCTATTTTTCCCAGGGGTGTATTTCTCTAGATGAATTTATCACATTACACACACAAGGTCTAAGAAGTTTGCGAACTTAGCCAGTCTGCTAAGCAAGCAAAAGCCAAGTAGTATTTACCAGGATGCAGTTCAGGCTGTGCTCAAATGCTGCTGGGGATGCAGAGATTCCCTGCTACAAACCAGTTCTCTGCGCACCTCTGAGGATCCCCACTGCCCACTATATTTGCAGTCGCCTCCTCCAGCTCTCAAGTCATACAGATACTGACTGAGCTGGAAAATCAGCAAGGCAGCCCTGTGGACGTGCGCTTGAGTGCTGTGAGCGCCAGCCCCCGGAGAGCCAGTCCACAGAAGGCAAGCCCACGGAGACCCAGCCCATGGAGAGCCAGCCCTCAGCCCTGGGCTCAACGTGATTCACATGGTGTGGGTGGCAGGATGCAGGGCCTTCCTCCACCCTTGCTTTTGATCCTTCACTGAACCTTGAAGATCGTCAGTCAAAAGAGTTACAGAAGGCTCAGTGGATGTATTGGGCCAGGTGCCGATGGCTGGGGGTGGGGCACCTCCCAAGGGTCTTGACACTGTGAAAGCTGCACACCAACTGCCTCAAAGGGGCTTAGCCCCTGAGAGTGGGAAGCCAGAGTCTGCTCTGCCAGTGGACAGTGTGTTGAGTGCTGTCATCAAATGCAAAGCCAAATTTGGGGAGAAGAGGTCAAAAGTGTCCAAAGCATGTGGCCAGGGAAGCGAGATACCTGCCGCCTCTGGGGCTGAGTGACTGTCTGGCACTTAGTCTGGAGGGAAGCCATCTTTGCAAGGGGCCCAGAGGCCTGCATTTCCGTCTTTCTGTGCTCCTCCTTCATCTGACTTCTCTCCTCCGAGAAAGGAGCCCACAGGACTAGGCTCTCCTTACTGTGTCTCCCGTGTCTTCTCTCCCATCCATGCGGATCTCTGCGGCGGCTGTGTAAGACACAGTAAAAATAATTGGATATCATGTCCCTTCACCGTGAAAGACGATTTTAAAAATCATAGGACAGGAGGAGTAGGTGGGGGGGTGGGTGGAGTACCACTGGGTCTCCGGCTCTTCGTTGCTCTGGCGTGGCCTCTTTACTTTGGAATTTGGAAGTTGCCACCGTGTAACCTTTTCTTTCAGAAAAGAGTTGCGGAGATTGTTTACATGACAGTAAGAACGCACTGAACACTGGTGGCCTCTTCGCCCAAAATGGTTAAGATGGTATATTTTGTTGTTATATAAATTTTAAACTGTACTTAAATGTGTGTACTCAAGACAGTTAAATCGTCACCATGTGAGACATAGGGAATGTAGAAAAGCAATGGTATCAGAGAGAAAAAGAAAAGGGAAGCAGGATGCAAAGGAAATAGCTCTTTTATAGTCTTCTTGGGACTTCGTGAGGAATAGTTATGCTGGGGAAGAGGCCCGGCCCGTCCTGGGCAGCAGCCGGTAGCAGGTGAGCCTTGGCGAGGAGACGGAAATCGAGTGAGCTGGCCCCAGAGGGGTGAGGAGTTTATGCGGAGGAGGAGAAGAGGACGGCTGGGCCCTAAGTTCCTTCTCCCAAGCCGAGGGGACAGGCCCCTGCCTCCAGGGACCCCAAGGACCCCAGTGAGGGGGGCCCACGTCTGCGGGGAAGCAGTTCAGGGAGCGCAGTGGCCTCGGTGTGGCTGCGAGCTGGGCAGACGGGAAGGTGTTGAGGACGGGCCGGGCAAGAGTCATTTGGACGTGGGGGCCGAGGAAGGAGGAGCAAGACGCACTCTCCTCTCCGTCTTCCAGCGAGCACGCGTCAGAGACAGGCATGGGAACCCCTGTCATCCGTCTTGGAGTATCTTGGTTCATTGCTGGGTTTCAAACAAGCCAGATGCGACCGAGCGAGCGCTCTGGCTGGCGGACGAGCCCGGCCTAACAGCGAGGCGGCGCCGTGGGGTGAGAGGGGCCCTGGCGGCCGTGGCCCCGCCCTGCCCCTGACTCTTCAGTCACGAGTTATGGGACTCGTCGCCTCCTCTCACAGGCCCTGGTGTCCTCCCTTGAAAGGAGGAGCCGAGGGTCCCCGACACCTTGACGGAGCCTGGGACCGGCTGAGATGTCCTCCGTGTCAGACGCCAGGATGGTGACGCAGCTCTCCTACTTCTCGGTTTTCCTCATGGATTCCTGTAGTGTTTTCGTTAAGTCATAAGTTTCAAAAGATTTTAAACGTTGCACAAGAGACTTTTTAAAGAAACAGACTCCAAGTTGAACGCACCTAGACCACCCTTCATTTATTTTTCCTCACTGGATTCGCAGCCGTATACTTAGAAGGCTGACCAAAGGCGGCCTCAGACTATTACCCACCCCTCTTCCCTTACGACCGTTCCCTGTGTCCTTGCTCTGGATTTAAGAGGAAATCAAGGGGCCGTGCCTCAGCCAGGGATAGTGGTTTTCAGATCATGGCAGTGGATCTCTATTTTTAAACAAAACTCTTCATTTTCTGAGGCCGCCACGACAGATGATCGCAAACTTGGCGACTCAGAGTAACAGCTGTGTGTGCCTTTCATGGCTCCGCAGATCAAACGTCCAGGACTGATTCCTCCCAGAGCTGCTCTTCCAGCCCTCAGTAGATCCAGGCGCTGCTTGTGGCTGCCCCCTGGCGGCCTCCTCTGCTCCCCCCGTCCCCTTGCTGTGTGTCTATTTGAAGGACTCTTGGATTTCTGAGCCCACTGCGGCAATCCAGAGTAACTTCATTTCTAGATCCTTAATTACATCTGCAAAGGCCCTTTTTCTAAGCACGGTCTCCACACCCTGTAACCCAGCCCCACCTGCCTGCCAGTCGTGGGGTGTGGTCTGAAGGCCTGCCTCTGTCTGTCCGTCTGTCCTGTCGCCTTCCTACAAGTAGACATTGCCCAGTAGCTCTTCTCCTTGCTCTCAGACCCGAATTTACAAACTGAGCTGAAGTGGTTCATAAATTTCCCTACAGGAGAATCACTGTCTGGAGTGAGGATTTTACCCTCCGGGACCGAGACTGGGAGGTCTGGGGCCGGTGTTGATTCCTCCTGGGAATCAGGCTGTGGGGCCGCCGGGACCAGCACGGCCTGACGGGCCCTCCCGGCCTTCTTGCCTGGGGAGTGCAGTCGTTTCTGTGCTGTGGGCCCTCGGGGAAGACTCCGGGCCCTCTGTGTGCCTGGCCTGGTGAGAGGCTGGAGGAGCCGCTGAAGACCCGCCTGGGCGAGAGTCCCAGAGCCTGAGACTCGAGGACCATCTGGCCTGCCTGCCTTCCGCCCAGCGGGCCGCCGTCCTCCTCCAGCCTGGTACGCCTGGGGGCACTCGGTCCCCACTTGAGCGTCCCTGGTGGTGCGGAGCTGGCCGCCTCCTAAGGCAGCCGGTCCTTGTGCACCGGCGTGAGCGTCACTGCGATTGCCTCACGCCTGTGTCTGGCTTCCGCCGAGTCCTGGGCAGGACCTCATTCAGGCTCCCTGTGCGTTCTCTCCGAGGCACTTCTCCCCCGGTCCTTTGGCCGTTGGTGGCCTTCTAGAGCCTTCCCTCTCCCAGAGACCTTTGCAGCAGACAATCCAGTAGAGCATGGCCTCTCCCAGCATGCATTCTGGGACAGCCACGTGAGACTCCGGGAGACCCCCTTGTATGTATAGCCTGTCAGTGTCACCCCCGGTGGGGACGTGTGCTAAGACTCTGTCCCTGATACTCTTCCGGCCTCTCAGAGCTGGTGTCCCTCCTTCCTAGCCTGTTCCCAAGTTCCTGTAGACGGCCACATTGAGTCCTGGGAGTTCGCAGTCATGAATTCAGCGTCTCCTGTAGATTTCTGAGTCTTGATCTACCTGTAGTGTGTTAACCTTCGCTCCCCAGCGAGCACAAGGAGCTGAGGCCGTCAGCACACGTGCGAAAACAGCAAGCAGGAGCCGAGGGCTGCCTGGTGACCGCAGCGCCTGTGACCTCCACGCACCGCCGTGCCGGTCGGCAGTGACTCGTCCCGCGGGCACCACAGCATCACAGCCTGCCTTTGCCGGGTGACTTGCAGGCGCCCTGCCCCAACCCGCTGTGGCGCCTCCGGACAGTATGTCTGTGATTTCCCCACTCTCATCGGCCTCCGGCCGGGTCAGAGAACCACCGAGGAAGTGAGGTTGGTCTGGCTCCTGCTGAACTCTCAACATCTGACAGCGACAGCCCCTTCCACACAGAGCACATAAATCCAGGCTTAATAATCCAGCCTCAGATTTTGCCAGGCTTCACAATCATCAGCTGTCGTGTCCGCAAGCAGCCGTGTCCCCTTCGTGTATAAATCAGGCTGAAATTTGCATTTCACACGTGCCTTGACTGGTTTCCCCAGTTCTCCCCCAGCCCGAGGGCCGGGGCACCGCTGGAGGTGCGGTTGGAAAGGTGTGGGCACAGGTGCTCCCGAAGTCGGCTCACCTGGCCGTCGGACTAGGGACGGCCGCCCTGCCCCCGCCCTGCCACGTGCCCGTCGGGGCCTGTTGCTGTCCATCCAGCCTCTGGCCCCACTTGTGCTGTGCGTGACCGCCCCCTTCTGCTGGCTGTTCCTCCCCGTGCCCGCCCGCTCCGGGTCTGGGCCCGAGTCTACCGACAGAAGCACCAAGGGACCCGGCCCGGGGCCGTCGCCCCGACCCCAGTGCCCGAGTCAGGCCAAGACTGGTCCCCACGCCCTCCCGGACACCACGCGTCCGCTCGGAGCCACGCAGCGCTGCCGGTGGCAGGGGCCCTCCGCGGGAGCCCCGGGCCGGCCCCTAGCACCCTGGCTCCCCGGCCTGATCTTCGGGCCTGGCCCCCCAGAACCGTGGCGCTCTCGGGTCAGCCTGGCCTTGTGCTGCAAAGCAGGGACGCCCTGGCGGTGCGAAACGGAAGGCGCGGGAGTTGGCAGGTCGCAGGCAGGCTGAGGCAGCCACGCGCGGACGGGCGTGGGGTTGGGAGCTCGGGCTGGGGCCGGGGTGATGGACGCTCCCTTCCCGTCTTGGAGCTTTGGACAGTTACAGCACGGAAACCTTCACCAGGGGCCGCAGGTGACCCAGTCTCGTGCCCCACCCCAGGCGGGAAGCTGTCCTCCCCGAGGCCGGCTGAGGAGCCCTCCCACGGGGAAGGACCCATCAGTTGCTAAGGCCCTGATTCCAGTCCTGCGTCCCCGCTGCACCCTCGTGGAGACTGGCCGTGAGTCCCACAGGAAGCGGGCCGACCTGGGAAGCTGTTGCCTCTTGGTGACTCGGGTCTCCTTTCTCACGCCATCCGTGCAGTCGCGCCTCTCCTGGGGCCCCGGCGTTGCTTGGGGCCATGTGGGTGGAGGGAGGCATGGCAGGAGCTCTTCTGCCAATAACTAGCCTAGAATGCGCGCTGGCCTGCTCCCTCTCCCCAGGGAGATCTTGCCAGGCTGGAGGGGAAGAAAAGTTTCTGCTGGCTGCGCCGCCCCAGGCATCCTGCGGAAGCCTGGCCTGGCAGGACACCCGTCTGGGGCCTGGCTTCCCGTTTCTGCGAGGTCCGGCGGGGGCCAGGGCCCAGGTCGCCGCCAGCCACGGGGTCCCGTCCCAGGTAGCCCAACGGGAGAGACCACTCAGGACGGGTGCGCGGCTCCCCGGAGCCCCGGTCTGACGGCGGGCCTGGCGCAGGGGCCCTTGCGTCCATGCTCCTGACCGAGCAGATGTCAGGCCGGTGCCGCGGTGGAGAGAGAGGAAGGACAGTGGAAAGGCGCAGGGGCTGCCCGCGGCAGGTGGCCCTCCCGGCAGGCACCGGGCGGCTCAGGCTCTGGTGCTCTGGGGGGCCCCGGAGAGGGGGAGCTGGCTGCGGCCACTCTGCACGCACTGGCACTCGTCCCGCGTGGGCAGAGGTGGCCGCACAGGAGACTCAGGCTCTGCCGCCGCCGGCGCCCCCTGGCCTTCAGGCAGCCGTCGGACGGGCTGTGTCCCTGCCTTCGCCGCCGCGCCCAGAGGCCTTTCAGACACCAGCGGCCCCCTTACTGGCGCCGGGAATGCGAGCGCCGAAAAGGTCATCGGGGCAAAGCTCCCCGCGGCCCACGGTTCTCAGCCTGCGGCCCGGAGCCTCGCCGAGAGCCAGGCGGCGCCCCGACCCAGGCAGCACCTCCAAGGGGCGGGCCCACGACTTCACATTCACGCGGAACCTCCCCAGGCGATGCTGCGCTGTGTCTGACTAAGGGGAGCGGGCGACCCCGTGGGAGGGACGCGTGAGCCCGGCGCACCACGTGGCCTCGGCCATGGGGGAGGGGTCTTCTTGGAACGCCTGAAGAATTTTTGAATTGTATGGATCAAGCGCAGAATCTGGCACATACTATGTGTTCAATAAATATTCGCCTCTTCTGTGCCGCCGCCTGGGAAGCGAGCAGGGTTAGTGGCTTAATGCCGAGGGCAGCGGGCGCCGGGTAGAGACGTGCGCCTGATTCGCTGGCTTCCCCGCGTACCGAGCGTGTTTCATTCACGCGCACTTGATGACGGAAGCTCCTCTGAGAGAACCATCCACCTGCAGATTTCAAGACAGATACGTGTGAATAAACTGAGGGCGCAGGAGCCTGGGGGACGGGGAGGAAAGTGCAGGTCTGAGTTTCAGCTAAGAAGGGAATTTGACAGTGTTCAAGGGCCAGGATTTCCGGGCTAGTGCTGCCCTCTAGTGGGGAAGGGCCGCTACCGGCAGGAGTTACCGCAGCATTTGAGGGGACTGTCTGAGATCCCAGCATTCGGGAGGCAGAGACTGGAGGATTGCTGAGTTTGAGGCTTCCCTGGGTTACATAGAGCTCAGGGCCAGCCTGAACTACAAAGCGAGACCCTGTCTCAAAAAAAAAAAACCAGTAATTTCTGTGTTACAAGAACTGACGTGAAGTCAAAGACCCCCCCAAGAGACAGGGGCTGCTGTCAGCCCATTTCACAGAGGATTAAACTGAGGCCCAAGAAGCGAGAGCAGCACATCTGCAGACACATTTGACTTAGCTAAATCACTGAATTGCCCCGCTTGGGCCCAAACTCGTGGTCCTGCCTCACCCTCCCTGAATACTGAGATTAGGTATGTGCTGGAATGCCCAGCCAATATTGTCCCGTTTTACAGATGAGAGGTCAGAGGCATAAGGAAGTTCAGTATTTTCCCAAGGTTTTCAGAGCTAGGGAAACAGTGGAGGGGGGATCTGAACCCAGGCCGTCTGTGCCCTTCCGTGCCCCAGCCCTCTTCACTGGTTGGGAAACCTGGTTTCCAGCTCCTCCCAATGCTTCCTAGGAGCTGTGCGCTGCAGTGGAGGCAGAGAAACTGAGATTTCGTCTTCCGCTGTGAAGCGGGCACACTGACTGCCCCCTGGGGCCACTGGTAGGAATACAGAAGACAGGCGTGTAAAGTACTCGGGGTTACACAGCCCTGGGGGCGGAACCTGCCTCTGCTTCCTCAGGTTCCCGGCGGTCCTTCCAGCGCTCCCTCTGCAAGGCGCACTGGATCCAGCAGGGGGCAGCACTATACCGCAGAAGAATCTTCTCTCCCGCGGATCTGATCGGTTTCTTGTCTCTTTAAGCAGGATGTTTAAAGTGGTTTTGCTGAACAACCAGGAACAAAATCACAGTGTGTCAGGGTGAGCTCAAAGGTGAGTCAAGGAAGCAGAGTCGGAGCTTTCGGTGGCGTTGGGGAGATCTCTGACCTTTTCAAATGAAAAGCCACCCCTTCTGCAGAGGACCCCGAGTGGGCGTTGCCCAGGCTCACGCCCTGCCTGGGGTCTTCCCTGCAGGCTGCTGCCCCCCCTGAGCTGCCAGCGTGGTCACGAGCTGGGCCGGGTCCTGCAGGGATCCCTTCACTCTGTCACACCTGCACAAGGCCCCGGGGCCAGCCCAGCCCTCGGGGCGGCCCGGCAGGACCATGACACTGGGCAGCCCGCCGTTTCTTTATCCCCAGTGAGGCTGACAGCGCCATCTCTACAAGGCTCACCGATACCTTTGGCCCTTTGACCTCTTAAGTACCAAAGATCACTTTTATCACTGAGTCTGAAGCTTACATATAGATCGCGGCCTTTGCTGTTACTGGGGAGATACAGTTAGTTTGCATGAAAGGAGGTGTATATCTTGGGGGTGCTGCTGGGCACCAGAAGGGGTGCTGGGGCTGTCTCTGGTGAGTCAGGAGGGCGCTTTGGGCCTCCTGGGCCGACAGTGTCCCGTGCTCCGCCCTCTCTTCCAGGAAGGCCCGAGCAGTTTGCCTGTGGGGCTCCCTCAGCGTGCCGCTCGCCCCGGCTCCCCAGCCTGCCGCGGGCACTGAACCCTTCAGAACCCCCTCCCGTGCTCCCCGCTGCTTTTCAGAACCCTCCCGGCTTCTCTCTGCTCCACAGAAGGGGAGGAGACGCTGCCACGGCTCCAGCGAACACAGTCGGCTAGGGCCGCCCTCTGATTGCTCGCAGCTTACAGAAAGACGCTGCATTCTTGGCTTTCCCAGCGACCCACACGCACACGCGCCGTTCTCTGTCCTGCCACCTTTATCTGGTTTGTGACAAACCAACTCCCGTTTGTCAGCGTGGACTTCGCTCCTCTCCACTGTCACAGTTTTGGCTGTTAAAATCCCTCTTCTAAACAGGGGTCACTGCGAGGTTCGGGGCCTCCGGGTAGTACAGAAGGACTATTCTGAAGCAGTTCAACTTCTGGATTTCCTCAAACCTCCGAGTGGGACTCTGCTGATTGCACGTTAAATCCCCTGCTTGTGAGGTAGAGATTTCTCATCTCCACTGTCTTCACTGAACATGTCTTAGGAGCCATCTTGGTGTGGTCCCGTGGGGGTCCTGGGTTCCTGTCCGCGAGCTGAGGAGCCCTGGCTGGCTTCCTTGGCTGGATGTCTAGAACCATTTGACTTCTCATCTGTCACTTCCAAAGTTGTGGGATTCTCTCCCGTCCAGTCAACGAGCTCAGTGAAAGCCAAGATTCTTTTTCTGCCGGTTCCATGTTAGATCTTCAGTGCTGAGGTAGATGATGGCTCACGGAAGGAGCCTGCTGAGCATGGACTGATGGATGAGCTTCTCGTCGGCTCCACAGCAGCATCGCCGAGGAGAAGTCAGGCTGAGCCAGACGCCTCTTGTGAAGAGGCCAGGCTGGGGCGGCGACCCCATCGCGCTCGTGTTCCCGGTGCTGACACTGCTCTCCCACCCGAGCGCCTGTGTGAGCTCCCGCCCCGCAGCTGCCCGACTGGGCTGGAATCGCCCACGTATGAACTGTCCAGTGGATGGCTACCTTCTTAATAAGGGGGCCACTTCCTTACTTTTCAGTTTTATCTCCAGGACCTTGGGAACTCTCAGTACTCAGGAAACGCCTCACAAAATGAAATTTTGTTAAATGGATACAGCCTGTGGGTTTTAGTTCTGACTCGGTCTTTTTCCCGAATTTTTGGACAGAATTCTAGATACCGTTTCCATCTTGCAGTCCGACCTGTGCCCGCGGCCTGCCCTCCCCTCAAGCGCCAAAGCCAGCTTGAGTCCTGAACAGCTGCGGTCACATTGAGGAAAATGGGTAGTGACTCCGGAACAGGGAGAGAGACTGCAGCATTGAAATTAATAAAATATCTAATTAGCTGTTCTTGGAGCATACTGTCGTGTGGGTTCTGATATCTGCTACATTTTTGGTGCTTGTAAACATTTCATTGCATTTGATGATGATTTATGGCTTAGATGTTTCTCACTTCACAAGAATCTGGAATGTGAGCAGTGAGTGCTGGGGAGTCTTAGCCAACCATAGATTCGGTGAATTATTAAAGCAAAATGATGTCAAAACAAAGTTACAAAAATCCTCTCAAAATTGTTGGTGATAGAAAAGCTATTTAATGGTGTATATGGATATATTTTAATATTGTACACTCAGTGTGCAGCGAAATCCTTTAAAGGTGAGGATATCATGGCCTATGAAGATCTCTCAATCCTAAGGAATTCTGATATAATATGCAATGCTTCTGTGGGTCTTCCTAAAATGAGAAATACTTGTCTCCCACTCTATATATGTCTAGATTTTTCTCTTGTAATACCATTTATAGTAATTAGATATTTCAATGGACCCATGTAAAATAATCTCCTGGACTTTTGCTGATTTTGCTCATTGAATATCTTCTGTTGTGTGATCTAATTTTTCCTCTTCTTCCAGGAATCCTGTTCACGATGTTGGTGTTTGGACCAGCCTGTGGATTTATTCTCGGCTCTTTCTGTACCAAAATCTATGTGGATGCAGTCTTCATCGACACAAGTAAGGAACAGATGTCAATGTGTACCCTTCACCTATAAGCCTTTCCTGTCTCGTAAAGGCAGCCTCCGCATGATGGCTTCTGAGATGTACTGAGCAACAGCCTTGTGTTACCTTCCCATCCCTGTGACGAATATGTAAGAAAACCAACCTGAGCGAAACACCTGGGCGTGGTGGTGCACGCCTGTAATCCCACCTCTCTAGGAAGAGGCTGAGATAGGATCACAAGTTCAAAATGAGCCCGGGCAACTTGGAGACCTAGCAAAACCCTATCCCAAGAAAATGTTTATTTTGGCTCATAGCTTCAGAGATTTCAGTCCACAGGCCATCGGCCTGCTGCAGGCCTGTGGCAACACAGGACATCATGGTAGGAGTGGGAGAATATATAGTGAAGCAAAACTATTAGGGAAAGCAGGGACTAAAAGAGATAAAGTTTCCAGGGATGCCGTCGTCCCTTCATGGCCACGCCCCAGAGACATAACCGCCTCCCACAGGCCACACCTCCAAAAGTCATACCATCTCCCATTGGTTCCCGAGGGTGGGGACCAGGCCTTGAGCACATGGACATGTAAGGAGCATTTAAGATCCGAACTCTAAGAGGCCTTGATGCTTCTGCTTCTGGAGCTGGTGGCCCACTGAAGGGTGACGGGGAAGAACACCTGGCATTGGTTCCCGGGGTCTGCGCGCGATCCCAGGTTCCACCCACTTCTGTCTAGATGTCAGCAACCCCAAAACTCGATTTTACTCCTCCGATCCATTTTCCCATCTGTCAACTTAATAATCATATCACCCTCAGAGTTATGTTTACGAACTGAGTGAGGAGATAGATGAGCAAAGTTGGCCCATTCAACATACATGAAAAGCCTACTCTCCAAATCAAAACTTGAAGCTTGTATCCTAGAAATGTGAAATTGGGATCAGTGAGATAAATCATTTGAAAATCCTCCCTATAAATCATTGTCTTTATATCCCATGCAAAGCTATCTCAAACAGAGCCTGTCTTAGCGGGAAGAGCGAGTGTATTCCTGGGCTGCTGTGGGATCCACAGCCTGATTCTAGGGTTGAACAGTGTGCTAGTCAGGCAGGCAAGACTGCTGCGGTGAAAAACATCCCCAAATCGGAGTGATGTGAAACAACCAAAGTTCACATCCTGATGGTGCCCCCTCTCTGATGCACACAGCGGGTGCTGGGGAGCGTGGGGTGTGGCCCAGTCTCACAGATGGTCCGTCCCAGCCTCAGCTTGCACAGGTGCCGTGCCAGGAAGCAGATCTGTGACCAGTTGCACACTCACCCTTGAAACTTGTGTCCGGAAATGACACACACTGTTTTGAGTCAGCTTACCTCGCCAAAGCAAGTCACATGATACATCCCTTCTCTTGTGCTACATAACAAGCGACCCCACGCTTAGGCAGTTAAAACGTCTCACGGCAGGCTGTGTGGGTCTGGAGTCCAGCAGCAGTTTAGGGTTCTGGTTCGGGTCTTTTATGAGACCATAGTCAAGCGGTCAGCTGGGTCTGCAATCATCTGAAGCCCAACCGGGACAGGATCCACTTGCAAGTTCACAGCTGTGGTGTTGGCAGGGCTTGGGAGGCCCAATATGTCTGGGGTGGGGGGGGCTTCACCAGCTGGGCTTCCCCAGAGCAAACAACTCGGGCAAGCATGGGAGAAGACCCTGAGATAGGACCATCCATAGTCTTTTCGTAACCTCCTCAGAAGAGCCCTAACTATCTCCTCTGAGTGAAGTTTGCTAAAATGTCAGTCCCTTGCTAAGGTTCCCCATCAAGGAAAGGGGTCAGTACACAGGGGTATTTTGTATTCCTGTATGTGGTACTGGATACTGACCCCAGCACTTTTGCAGTGACCTTCGTCCTCAGCCTTTTTAAAAATTATTTTGAGACAAGGTCACACTAGGTTGTCTGGACAGAGCTTGAACTTATGCTCCTCCTGCCTCAGCCTCCTAGAGTTCTGGGATTACAGGTGTGCAGAACTACCCCTGGTTTATACAAGGACTTCACTGTGTACCTGGGACAAGAGTCTTCAGGGACCATCCGGGGTCCTGCCTGCCATGGGGTGGTCACGATGTTACTGCTGCGCACCTCCGAGAAAACACTGCCTTCCTGTGTAGCAAGGCCACGTTTCCTTTCTTTCCAAAAACAGAGGGTGGGAAGCCAATCCAGCTTCTTCTCATGCTGATCGAGTCTCAGGATCAATAAAAACGTTCAGTCCCCAGGTTCCCAATCCATCATCTCTTGACAGTGCTGAATTTACTAATTCACCCCGAAGAAATAATGTGGCTCTAAATCCAATCAAGTCGCTTTGTGATTCACTCCATTAATCCCACTGAGATATTTACTTGTAGCTAAAGATGTTACAGTTTTCCAAGTGGAGAATAAAATCAGAAGCAGCCTTCACAATTTATTCGTGTAGAGAGCGGTGGGTCCATCCAGGAGGTGATGGGGTGGCCTTGTCCAGCTGCTGGCCCCATGACCCCCTTCTGGGGAGAAGGGCGCGCTGGAGGAGGCAGCCGGACACCACGCTGCTTATGCAGGTGGAAAACCCAGCTTCCTGCTGCACCAGAGGCCACACAGGACAGAGCTGGCAAGAGGAATGGAGAGGGGTGTGTCCCGGGCCGTGGGGGAAGCTCCCCAAAAGAGAAGGGAAGTGGCTGGGCATGGACTGGCCCCTCAGCAAGACTGTGTTGAGCCTTGAGCCAAGTCCGGGACTGACCGGAATCTCTGAACCAAAGAGCAGCTCAGGCATCGTTCTCTTCTTCACTTTGCCGGTGAGGAAACTGAGTCCAAAAGGGAAAGGAGATGCCAGTCCAAGCAGCGGCAGGGCACAAAGCCCAGATCCTCGGAGCCACACGCAGGGATTTCCGCCTCACGATCTCCTCACTGAGACCCCCTCCTGAGGTAGCAGCAGCGTCTTTCCTCAATGCCCAGAGTGGACAGAGGGTGGACAGGTCTCCTGACAGTCCCCTCGGCCTGCGGACCTGGTTCCTTCGACCTAGAATGCTGTTCGGCGGCCCTGGGCCCCGAGGTGACCTCCCTCACCTCGGGTCGCACTTTGGGGCCTCCCTGCATGTAGACAGATGGGTGCGTTGCTGGTCTGCCCAGGCATCTGGCTGCTGCCAGCCTTCCCTACGCCCAAGGAGGGCAGTGGACTTGCTGGTCTGTTTCCAGGGAGGGCAGGAGGCAGGTTCCAGCAGCCTGCTCCTTCCTGGAAAGACCTCCGGGTCGGTGCTGTTGGTCACCAGCAGAGGGCAGAAGAGTATCATCTAATTTATTCAACTACAGAATTCTGTGGTTTCCCAGTTATGACTGTCCCTAGAGCTGTGGCTCACAACTGTCATCTCTGAGTGTACTTTGGGGAAGCAGCCCTCCATTCATTACGATCCGCCTCGTGCACCTAACACGGATCCTCCTCCAGGGCTGTCCACAAACGGATGCCACCGAAAGCTGGAACGTCAGGGGCTATGCAGATGGCCACGTTCTGAAATCCTAGCTGAGAGTGCTGGACCACGAAAGGCAGCGGCTAAGATCTGTGGGGAGGCCACAGAGAAGATCCATAGCAGGCCGTTGCTGTGTGGCTGGTGGAGGAAAGAATGTTCTTTCTCCTTGAGGAAAGGCAGCACTGAAGCAGCCCAGAGAGAAGCCTGCTCTGGGTAGGAGCGTTGGGGGCAGAGAAAGGTACTGCAGGACGGCAGGACAGCAGGACGGATGGGTGGTGTGGGAGGGGTGCTCGCCCGCACTCGCCTGTCTGCGCTTGCGCCGGGATACCGCAGCCTCTGCCTCTGCCCCGTGTTTGGTCCCCGTGTAGCTCCCTTTGCTCCTTGTGAGGAGACCAGATCCCTCCTCTGAGAGCTGGGAAAGAGAGGCTGGCGCCTCCGGGATTCCCTTTTCAGAAGCTCTTTGTACAGCTGACATTCAGACAAGAACCAGACCTTGAGGAAAAGGACGTGGTGGCAGGGTAGGCCCCGACAGGAAGCCCTAACTCACGCGTGTAGTGGAGGGAGAGATTGGAAGCAGCACGCGCTAAGCCGGTCAACGACTGAAGCTGTGGTAGGCTGTCTCTGGGCCCTCAGACCCTTGCTGTGCGAGAGCAGGATCGGCTCTCAGGCGAGGCCTTAGCACTCAGAGAGGAAGCTTCCGGTGTGAGAAGCGGACATCCGGGGATCCCGACCGCACCCTTACCAGCTCTGAGGTCCTGGGGATGTTATTCCTTGTGGACCTGTGTGCAGATGACATAGTTAATCTCCCAAAGCACAAAAGACAGTGCCTGGTGGACACTAGGCACATAATGAGTGGTGGGGAGGATGAGGAATTGGAGAGGTGAGCTGATTTCTGCAGCTGGTAAGGGAAGGAACAAGGATCCAACCCCAGTGCTATCTGACCTTCAAGCTTCTCTCCCGGCTGAGCCCCTGAAACCTGAATTTAGCCAGCAGGCTGCCTCCTGCGTGCACAGAGGCCTTGCTGCATTGGCCTGACTCAGCCCCACCCCCATGCAGGCTGGTCCTGGGCCTCACAGCAGCTGGCCCTGCTGGCAGCAGCGTGGTATTTGCCACTAGAGTGAGATGGGGCCGTCCGCGGCTTCCTGAAAAAGCTCCACAAGCTAGGCGCCACCCGCTCCACCATTCGGACGACTAGAGCTCCTCTTCTGTGTGGGCCAATTAGCCCAGTGGCCGGGACGGATGGATGTTCATGCGCCTCCACCAGCCCCTGACTCTCTCTCATCTCTAATTAGGTTTGTAACTTAATGATGCTCTTGGAATTCTTGAGTCCCACAGCAAAACTTGGATAAAATAGGTTACATAAATAGGTAAATGAACTTTAAAAAAAAAATTGCCCAGAGAGCCATCATGGCTATTACACATTAGAATGACCCAGGAAAAAGAAGTAAATGTCCCCAGTTTGGTTTGACCTGCTCTTCTAACAGTCCCAGGTATCCTCCTGGGTGGATTGGTTGATGAGTTTTAACTAGTTTATTCCTCTTCCTGGTGATTTTTCTTTCGACCTCGGGAAGGAATACAGAACTCAATGAGTCCCCTCTGCCTTCCTCGGAGGAAGCAAACGTGTCATCAGCTTCCTCAGCGGACTCAGCGCAGCCAGCAAACCACGGACACGAACCCAGAGTCACATGCCCAAGCGGAAGGGTGGCGAGAAAAGATCTCATAGGAAAGACGTTTTCTACGGCCATCAGCACCTCCGCAAAGACAGGCCCCGCTGGGTCTCCTGGCTGTCGGCCAGCACACCGTGGACCCCGTGGGCATCTCTCCTTTTCCGCCCTGGTCCCATTGTCCTAGCAAACTCCCTCCCCACCTCCATTTCTCAGTGCCTGGGAGACCAAGCTAGACAAGGGGCTGGGGGAGCTTCGTGTACCCCTCAGAGGCCCCTGAGAGTGTCATGCCTTTACTGGGGC
Source organism: Thryonomys swinderianus (assembly GCA_004025085.1). Classification (NCBI taxonomy): domain Eukaryota; kingdom Metazoa; phylum Chordata; class Mammalia; order Rodentia; family Thryonomyidae; genus Thryonomys; species Thryonomys swinderianus. The sequence goes on from PVIC010008468.1 coordinate 31,067, forward strand.
TGTCCTCTCACCAGAGACCTTGACCCCACTGGATTCAGCATCTGTCCTCTTCCCCGTGCCTGGTTTCATTGTCACTTCGACGCATCTACGTGAATGAGACAGGTTGGTGCTCTTCACTTTTGTTCTGGCCTCCTTCTGACACAGCAGCATTCACCGAAAGGCTGAAAATACAGTGATTTTTTTTTCTTTTAAGTCAAGATACATTAAAAGAAAAAAGAACCAAGGGAGAGTTCAAGCCTGGTGCTCTTTCTCTGCCTAAAGTGGTAATTTTACCATCCCAACCACTTCGGGACCACTGTGGGTATAGATAGAGCAGGAATGTGTATTTCCTAAGCCTTTTTAACAGTCAGGGTAGGCTATATCATGCTGTAGTAACAAACACCCCCAAATTTTCAGTGGCTTAGAATAGAAAAGGCTTTTTTGTTGTTCACACTATATCCAGGGCAGGCCAGTGGGGGTTATTTTGTTCACTGTGTGACCTGTCAGGGAGTATTGAAAGGGAAGAAACTTGGAGTCACACACCAGCTCACAAATACTTCATGAAGAAGCAACACAAGTCCTCTCTGCTCACACTTCATGGACAAAACTGCCCAAAGTGAGGAAGGTTGATCCTCCTTACCCCAGAAAAAGAGAGCACCTGCCTGCTGACACTGGTGATCTCCACACCATCCTCCACCAGCCCCCGTGGAGAACTCTCCCTCAGCATCACTCTTTCCAGAACATTCTGCACGGAGTGTTCACAGTTGCCAGCCAAGTGGAAGGAGATTTTCACTGTGACTAGCCAGTGTCTCGTGAAAATACTATTTCTTGTAGAGACTGATCAAGAAAAGAAGTTCCTCGGCCTAGCGTGGCCTCCCTGGCTCTGAGGCAGGATGCTGCTGTGCTGAAGTTCCTCCTCAGCGTGCTGTTTCTCCCCCTGGCCCTCCGCTCAGGATCGCTGAGAGGGAGGGGGAAGATCAATGCTCTCAGGAGCCAAGTCTGGTTTTCCTGATCTGCAGAATCCTGCCCTCGCTCCCCTTCCACAGGCCCCTTGCCCTGGTCCTGCTCACGTGCCAGGTACCCTTGGTTCTGCCCCGGGTGACGTGCTCTTCAGCGTTGTCGGCTTTCCATCCACACATACGTACCTCTGGGGAGCGAGCTGATGCACTTATACAAACACACCCACCTCCCCCGGCACACCCCTCTCCCTGGATGTTTACTCTCACATACACCAGAGTTGCTAACTGCCTGTGACTTTCTGCAAGGTACTAATTTTGTTCCTCCCAACAACTGCTAGGATTTCTCTCCCTTTGCTTGCTCATATCCGCCAGCTCTTCAGGCCCCCTCTGCGGAGCCTGTAGACAACCGAGGGAATGCCGAGCTGCCTTCTGCTGGCTTTTGTTTCCATTCCTTGCTAGGCAGCAGATAAAGAGACGCAGTCAGTGAAGAGAGAAAACATTCTTGGGCAGCTACTTCCTTTCCTTATCCGTGATTTGCATAAAGAAACTTTCAAGAGCATCCCGTGTCTTCCCGTGCCAAACTCTGTGTAAAACTCGGTGCACTGAAATTCCTGTTGATATGTATAAAATCGTAAAAGTTACGAGAGCTTTCATATATGAAGAGCCTACTACGTGTCAGGGCACTCTTGCCCATTATCTCTCCTCACGGCTACTCAGAAGGGGCGTCATCTTTACTTAGCAAATAATGACTCGAGGGCTCAGTGAGTATTAAGGCTGCTGCCAAATGCCAGAGCTGGGACTCCGCCCGGAGGCCTCTGAGGTTTACACGGCCCTTCTCCAGCATCCAGCGCTTTGTAGTACCGTGGATAGTATCAGGGTCTCCGGGGCGGAGATCAGCGCTCCAGAGCCAACCTGCCACCTACCAGAGGAGCTGCTCGTCTTAGGCCCATTGCACACAGTGTAAGTCCACGGTGACCCAGGGTCTGCAGGGAGCACAGGAGGTCCAGACGACACAGCTACTGGCCTGTGTTCCGCCTGCGGTTCTGTGAACGTGGGTAAAAAACTGAACCTCTGTTTTCCCATCTATGCAAAATACTTTGTATTGCCATAGGGAGCAGAGGCCGGAGCAGCTGTGAGCATGCTCTGCACACAGGCCGGAGCAGGGGAGCCTTCCGTAAATGATGGTGGCCTTGTCCTGAACGTGAGCTGAAGAGTCTTCAGGGAGAGCATTTTGCAAGCAGGGACGCGTTCATCCCGTGTCTGCGGTCATTCCTCTCCCCACCCCCGCCCATCCGTCTGGTCCGGGCCTGTGGTGCTGTGGCTCTTAACTCGAGCTATTTCCAGGGTCTCCCAGAACCTCTTTCTGGGCTCCAGGGGTATCAGGTATCATCAGAGAGACATTTCCAAGCAGCTCCTCTGGGAGCGCTGCTCGGCGGGGCAGCCAGACAGACAGAGAAGGGGACAGGGCAGGGACTAAGCTGTAGGCTGTGTTCCCAAAGTCAAGTAAGAGCGCAAGCTGGCAAACTGCATGCCCGGCGCCTTGACGCACGTGGTTGGCTGCAGCACTTTCCGAAGGAGCCGGTGCCAAAGCACAGACCACCCACCAGGTGTGAACCAGCTCGAAAACAGAGGGCTGCAGCCATGAGCAGGCTGCCTCCGCTGAGGGCCGGAGCCCACACCAGGGCCCCAGGTGGAGCGTGAGGTCTGCGGTGGTCCGCACGGTCTTCTCCCCGGCTCTGCAGGGAAGCGGTGTCCTCCTAGTCAGTGCTGCACAGACCGGAAGCCAAGGCAGGAGGAGGCAAGCGCTGACCCACCGGCCCACAGAGAGAGGGGCGGGGGCTCAGCACCCAGGCGCCGGGGCCTTACCAGGCCCACTTTGCGATCGCCTCTGCTCTGTACCCGTCCTTTTAAACGGTGTCATTTAAGACAGAGAGGGGTGTTGAATGGGATTTCAGATTAGTTTCCTCAGGAGAGATGAGAGTTGAGTGTATGTAGTTAAAAAAAAAAAAAATCCACCCTTGAAGTATGAATGTTCCCTTGTGTTTTCTCAGGCACCCCTTGGCAGCGTTGCTAAGCCAGCCAATTCCAGCCTAATTCAGAGGCTGTCTGGCTTCAAACTGTTTTTGCTTAGACTGATACAAACGTAAGGTAGACAGGAAAATTAAAGTGAGAACGTGATCAGTCTCCGGCACTGGGAGAAGCAGGAGCGCTGATGTGGAACAGAGAGGCCTCCCGCCCGGCTGTCCTCTCCGCACAGAGGGTCACGTCCTCACCGGTCCCCACAGCCGCCGGTCCCCCGTCCCGTCCGCTGAGCTGTGCCCTGTCCCTCCGCAGGTAACCTGGACATCACGCCGGATGACCCCCGCTGGATCGGAGCCTGGTGGGGCGGCTTTCTGCTCTGCGGTGCCTTACTCTTCTTCTCCTCCCTCCTGATGTTCGGGTTCCCTCAGTCCCTGCCTCCACACGCAGACCCCGCCGTGGAGAGCGAGCAGGCCATGCTCCCCGAAAGGGAATACGAGAGGCCCAAGCCCAGCAACGGGGTCCTGCGGCACCCACTGGAGCCAGACAGCAGTGCCTCCTGCTTCCAGCAGCTGAGAGGTAAAGACCGCCTTGTCCGCTGGTGGTGAGGGAGGCGGGGCCTCAGGGTGGGTGCTGGCGTGAGGAAGGAGGTGCTCGGGACCAGGGGCTAGAGGGCGTGAGTTGAGGCGGAAGAGTGTTTGTTCTGACAGATTGGTTCCCACCGTCGACCTTAACCTGTGACCGGACTTGCTTAAAAAAAAATGTAGCCAGCTCTCGTTGATGGGGTCTAGTGGTTTATATAGGACCTGAAGGGTAATAAGTAGAAGTGTCTGTAAATAAAACAACACAAAAACTGTCCCCTCAAGACGGGGAAAATGATCACGTGGCTGAATGTGGCCCGCTGCTCGGTCCCGGCTGCCCCTGGAGAACCGCGTGTGAGGCGCGAGGACACTGGACATTGGGGTGACCAGGTTGCCGCAGGCAGGAGCAAGGCTAGGGGACCCCTTCCCAGGAAGTTGGGATGGAGCGAAGGGGCTGCCCGGGCACCTCTCTGTGGGCACTGAACACTCACGAGAAAGCCTCCAGCCCCGCAGGCAGAGCCTTCTGGGGCGCGCTGTAAGTCTCCTAACACCAGCAGTGTCTTTGCTGAGTGGGGGAGCCCCAGGATTCTCAATCACAGCAGGACCCCAGATTGTCCCCCCTCTCCTCCCCCGGCACCGTTTCCACACGAGTAAAATTGTCACACTTCTGCCCTGACAACATTATCCTGGGAACAAAAGCACTGCCAGCTGAAGACGGATAATTGGACCTGTGAGTTCATGGGGAGTTGAAAGAACAGGTGCTATTTCTGGAAGACACTAGCTTGGTAGCCCAAGGTCGCGTCCGGCCCGTGCTCCTCACCGAGTTCCTACCGAGGCCGTGATCTGGAGTTGTCCAGAGAAGGCCTTTCATTCACTCCGCAGAGTCCCAGAATGCCTCGGGGGCTGAGAAAGCCATGTCCTTCATAAGTGTGTGTGTAATAAAAGAGGGCCCCCAAACTGGGTCACTGCTGGGCACCCCAACCAGCCGGAGAGAGAACCGCTGTTCCCCTCAGGGTACAAGGGGCCACGGACACAGTGCTAGTAACCAGACCCACTGGGACAGATCAAGGTGGCATAAGACAGGCTTGGCAGAGGGCATGCTGGTACTGGGTGACAGTGGCAGCAACCTTTCCAGACTCCCCTGGGGTGACGGCCCTATCTTAGAAGAGGTGCACTGTAATTTCTCATCATCTGTGGACAAATGCAGTTGAAAAAGATACAGCTGCTGGGCCGGAGGGTTAGCTCAATGGTTCCGGCGCCTGCCTCGCAAGCACAAGGTCCTGAGTTCGATCCCCGGTAACCACATATAATGCTGGTCATGGAGACACACCCACCAACAATCAACACCACATACCACAAGGCCGGACGTGGTGGCTCACGCCTGTCATCCCAGCACTCGGGAGGCAGAGACAGGAGGACTGCTGAGTTCGCAGCGGCTTGCTTGGGCACCATAGTGAGCTCAGGGCCAGTCTGAACTACAAAGCGAGACCCTGTCTCAAAAAGCAAAAAAAAAAAAAAAAAAAAAAAAAAAAAAAAAAAAAAAGATACAGCTGCTTTCAAAGCACTCACCTCACCAACCAGTGCGGGGCCACCCAGCAAGCCAGCTAGGACAGCCATGGAACCGCAGCGAGCAGTCCCTGGGACGTTCCCGAGACACCGAGAAGACAGGGGAGGCTGCTCTCCCGGGATGGTGACAGTCGGGCAGGGCTGCGCCACGGCTCCGGGATGCTGGGTTTCCGCCCAGTTGCTCACTTCTTCATTTGTCCCTTTCAGTCAGTATTTACTGAGACTTCCTGGGGGGCTGTGGGCACAGCTATGATCAAGTGGCTTGAATTTTGGAGCTTATGTTTAGTCGGGGAGGACATGATCAGATGAATGCGTAAGCACTGGAGGCCTGGGCTTGAGCTGGCACGGGCAGGCCTGGGTAGACGGGCCCGGAGCTCACCGATGCCCTGTACATGCTATACTTCTGACGATGAAGGCTTCACACGTTGGATTAGCAACTCTCAGAGGTGCTCGGTCCACTCATGTCCCAGACCCTGTCCCAGCAGGAGAGGGAGCTGCCTCTCCAGAGGTCCCCAGAGCCAGGGCCCAGCGGCGTGAGCTGTTGTGCTGATCAACACAGGCCAGCACGTGGAGAGGGCCGCGTGCTTGCATCCTTTCCCTCCCCCGTGACACGGTGCTTTTGCCACATGACATTCTCTCCAGAAGCCCCATGCAGTGCTGCCTGGTGTTCCCACAACTACTGCATCTAATTTGTGTCCCAGAGCAATCTATGCATTTACGGTACAAATCGGCATCCACACCACACATCAGAGAAATTGACATGGCTCTCAGAATCTGTGTGTCATGGTTTCTCATGCGTATTGCTTGATCCTGCACGAGAGCTTCCTTTCTGCCATCAGTCTGTGTCGATGTCATGCTCCGCGGGCACCAGGGCAGAGCTGTCCAGAGTATCTCGCAGCCTGCCCAGGGCTCAGGTCCAGCCACTAGGTTCAAATCCAGCTACTTCCCAACCTTGGCTATGTCTCCACTCGTGTGAGCACAGGGGTCGCTGGTTTAAACTTCCCAGCAGCTACATGAATGTAGAATTAGTGCTTATTCCCATTTATAGAGCCAACTGCCCTGTCGCAGTGTGGACGTTTGGATCTGTGTCACTTCTCTCATGCGACAGGCTTGAAGGTCTGTTTTCAGTACAGCCAGCCATCAGTTCCATTTGCAACCCTTAAAAGAGTTGTTCTGGAACAGCCAGAAGTCCCCAGCTTGTGGCGACCATCGTGTAGGCATTTTATACAAAGCAGGCGGCAGAGTAACAAGAGCCTGGGTTTGTTAAACTCCAGAGCCTTCGGTGGAGCCTGCCAGGCAAGGCACCGTTTTGCATTTGAGCCGCAGAACTTCCAGTCCAGGTGGAGCCTCCCCTCCCCATTACCACTGGGATGACTTGGCTTTCACGGTCCACTTCGGCCCATCCCCGTCCTCTGTGTCCAGCACTGTCCTGTCCCCACCTGTCCTTCAGGTGACTCTCCTGTTGGCCAGGACCTCTGCGCCCTCCTAAATTGACGAGATACTGGTGTTTGCAGAATGCTTAGGGAGTGTGATAGACAAACATACAACATACTCAGTTTCTAGTACACTGAATCTCATGCCCTCAGTTTTCCCTTTCCTCGTCAGTCCTCCCTGAGGTCACATGCCCTGGGAAACAGAATGGACAGAACCTGAATTCTCTCTGCAGTGTGTATCCATCCATGCCCGCTCTCTCAGGCTCACGGCAGTCCGCAAAACATGTTAGGAACGTGCTGCTGTGCTGTCATTTCTCCCTGGAATCCCCATCCTCCCTGGACTCCTCCCCAGGAAGCCCCCTGCAGTGCCTCTGTGTCCCCGTATAAGATTAGGTAGATTCCTGTCATCCACTTGGCCCCTGCAGAGCCCTGTTGCTGCAGTGGGAGGTGATCTGTCTGCTTCTCCACACTACTTGAAGACTGAGTTCCCCAAGGCCAAAGCCCTCATCTCTTCATTTCTGGGGTGCAGTGCAGTATCTGGTGGCTCCAGTAGAATGAATGAGGTAACAGATGAGCACTTCCTTGCTGGCACCCATGCACATGCATGTACACATACACACACACACACACACACACACACACACCAGCCAGTGGCAGTTGTCTTCTGTGCATTATCATATTGAATTCCTGAGCGTTGTGAAGCATTGGTACCACTGAATGAGTAAGGAGGTCAAGACTTAGAGATAGAAAACCATCCGCACCCTGGCAGAGGCTCAGCGGCTGTCTCCTCAGCCATGGCCCTGCGGTCCGCTTCCACAGCACACTCTCCTAACGCACAGTAGCATCACCAGGTTCTGACCGACTCCCCAGCAGAATGTGCTAAACTCTGGCTGCTGCCGGTGCGGACACAGATGGACCCAAGACGTGGGTGTCAGGGAGAACCAGCTCCCCGCCTCCTTGCTACTCCTGCCCTTCCAGCGGGTTTTCCAGCTAGGATACAAGTTGAAAACCAACCGGGAGCCCTGCCTTCGCCCCCAGAGGCACAGGGCTTTGGGCGCCAAGCGCTCTTGTCCCTGAGCCTTTCAGGGTGACTGCCAAGTCCCAGTCACCTCTCCTATCCCACAAAAGGTGGCAGAGCCGGTGGCAGCTGAGCAGGCTGTGCCCTCTGGCCGGGTCTTGAAAGGCGGCACCCGAGTCTGGGAGATGATTTACAACTTCCAGAACCCTCGCTTGGCCTCCCGCTCTGCCCGGTCAGCTCACAGGGCCGGTGTTATTACCCATGTCTGTGTCACTGAGCAGGGCGCCAGGGCCGGGCGAGCAGAGTGGCCCCCGGCTTCCCGCAGCTGGGACTGGGCCCAGGTCTCCGGACTCCAAATCCAGTGCTCTTCCCACTGTTTCCCACGAGATCTACTACACTGTTAACCGAAGGCCTGAGGAGAGATTCGGCCTGGCGCCCACACCACGAAAGCCCTCACTGTGTCTGATTGCTTTCCGCTCCCTTTGCTTCTGGAATGTAGCACCCCCAGCTCCAGGGAGCCTCACGTCTGCCGCCACTGAAATCTGCCTGCGCCCTCTGGACCCCCCCTCCCGCCCGGAGCACCCATCCTGAGTTCAGCTGATCCCCCCATCCCCCTGCAGCCGCTCCTGCTGCCCGAGCCCCTCCACTCCGGACCTCAGAACACAGCTGATTGGGCTGCTGCCTGCTCTCAGGGGCGGGCCCAGCAGCAGAGCCCTAGGCCGCCACAGCTACTTCTCACGCGTCTCCGGCCCTGGCTTCCTCCACGCCAGCTTCTGCGGCCTCCTTCCAGCCCTCGCCCAGCGTTCCCTCCTCCGAGGACTCTGCGCTGCTCCCCTTGTCTTAAATTCTGCTCATCCCAGGTCAACTCCCCGTCGTGTCTGAGGCTGTTCGCTGCCCTCATGACAGAGGCATCATTTCTGCTGCGGAGCCGCACCAAGTCCCTGCTATGTGCCACGTGTGGAATAAGCAGCTGGGTGGCCACGCCTCTCCCAGCCCAGTGCGGTTTTCTGCTTTCCTCCAGCTCCGTCAGTGCTCCCTGAAACGCCCTGTAGGGTGGGTCTGCCCCCACCTTCCTGGCTGCTGAACCACAGAGATCCTGGACCCATTACTGAGGCCACGGGGCCCAGTGATGTTGCTCTTGGGGGTGTCACCTGCCCGTCTCCCGGCAGTGCCCGGCTTCTTGGCAGGGTGCACACACCCCCACCGTGGGACGTGGCTCCTGCCCCAGGCTCCCTAGTCTCTGCCTGGCCGCTCCTCCTTCCCAGTTAGCACCCGGCTTCACCTTCACTGTTCTGGACTAAGAGCCTGAGCTTTCCGGCCGCGCGGGTCCTCGAGGAGCTCGGGAGGGAGAGTCCTGTTCTGCGGGCCGAAGGGCGGGTGCGCTTCACCGCACGGCCCGTCTTCAGCCCTGCGCCCTCCCCTCGAGTGGATTTCCCCTGAAGATCTTCTGTCCTAATTTCTCGGCGAAAGGGACTGTCTGGGATCCCAGCTACGTGGCACCCTGGGCCAGGCTCGGCGCCCAGGGGTGGGGCTTGTCCGTGTCCTGGTTCTGCTCCCGTGGGTGCGGGTGGAGGCGCTGCTGGGCACCAGCGCTGGGCGACCGTCTGTGGGAAAGTGCTCTCTTTAGCAGATGCCGCTGAGATAGACCCGAGGGGACACTGAGCACATGCCAGGCGCTCTGTGGGTGAATGAATGAACAAACAACCAAGTGAGCAAGCGAAGGAAATAAGCAGGAAGCAAGGAGGTGGGAGCGGGGTTCCCGCCAGGGGTTCCAGCTGAAACGCGGGGATCCCACGTGCAGAGAAGCTGGGGCACCCTGCACCCTGCACCCTGCACCCTGCCGGCCTCTTGCAGTTCGCAGGGACATTACTGTGTGCTTTGGGGACTAATCCTAGAAATGGGTATTTATATCAACTTGGGGGCTTAACTTCTCTTCTCTTCTCTTCTCTTCTCTTCTCTTCTCTTCTCTTCTCTTCTCTTCTCTTCTCTTCTCTTCTTTTCTTTTCCGGTGGGGTGATGGAAAATTGGTGATCCCAGAGGAACGCTCTGGAGTGTCCTTGCCAGTCCCCACTAACGGATGCTCGAGTCTCGTTTCTTTCCAGCACCAATGGGTTCATTTAAGCCACAGCTTCCTCTGTACACAGGAAGCATCACGCTCTGCCTGCTGCCTTCTAAAGACAGGGCAGAAGGACACCCAGCAGCTTTTTCTTGTAAATGTGCAAGGAGAAGGCGCCAGGGAGCTTCTTTGACTCCCTGGGACAGACTGGGGCAGGCTCAGCCACAGTAATGAGGCCACAGTGGTTCAAGGCTGGAGCCAGAGGCTGCCTGGATTCGGGCCAGTGTGTCTCGGTAAGACTTCTGGACACTGGGGGCCTCCTCTTCCCCTTTGACTTCCCCCAGCCCCCACCCAAGGAAATGGTCTCGTTGCCTCCGGAATCAGTAGTGCAAGGAAGAGTTGCATAAATTCTGGATTTCTGGCCCCACAGGCAAGGAATGAGCAAGACCAGGAGACTATGCAATTTTGCTAACAGTTTGATTGTGTTTATCTCTGTTGTCATAGTTTGTGCTTCTTAAGACGCTGTAACGCTTCCCCTTCAAGACCTTTGGGATTCATTCATTGATCTATCCATTCACGCACTGGGTGATTTAGTCCACCTTGCATTTATTAGCATCTGCTCTACAGGTAGCGGTGCCCAAGTCTAGTGATGCAGGGGCTGTGTCCTTGCTCGCAAGTGGCTCCTCACCTGGGAGAGTCAGGGGACCCAGACAAGGCAAGAGGAAGTGGTGGCGTCCAACCCTGGCCACACTGGAGCCAACTCGGTGGCTGGTGAACGTTGACTGACTCTTGGGATTTACTCTCCCTCTGTCTCAGCTTTGTACCTGTCATAGTATTCTTCAACATATTTACTCTGCCTCTCTCCCTCTCGTTCTGCTCCTGCTCTTCCTTTTTCTTTGCTTCTCTTCTATCTCTTACTGTTAGGATTTGATAATTTTTATCTCCACCTCTGTTCTCTTGGGTCCTATGAATTGTGATGTGTTTGGTGCCAATTTCGCTTCCAGAGAATTTTTATTAATCCATATCCCTGTGAAAACCTGCAGGACAGAACCACAGACTGTGGAATTTGGGCTGGCCTGAGTTTGAATCTGCTGAATCTTACTGTCAGTGTATTCTTGGGCAACGTAGGGTTCATAGCTTCTCAAGGAAGACTTGGTTTCCTCTGTCTGAAATGGTAATAAGACTCCCTGCTGCTGCAATGGTGAAGAAGCCCTAGTAGCATGGTATCCCACCCAACAGTCTGGCTGGCCCCACAAGCACAGGCTGCTGTCAGGATTGCTGAGCAGTTGCGTACAAGGCTTCCTCTCCCACTCATAAAAGCATTTCTAAGCATGGTACACGGAAAGAAATATTAATGAAAGAAAAAAAGGTCAAGGTTTTTTTCCGTGGAGAGATCAGACACACTGAGCCCCACAGTGACCACTGCCTGAGGCATCCCCAGCTCTGGGAAGAGCAGTGGACCAGGAACATTTGCTTCCTGGCCTTCTGGCCTATGGCTTTGCCCTCTGCAGGAAGGGCCTCTCCTTGGGAACCCTTGTCTCCAGCAATGCTCCCAGGAGCTTAGCCACCTCTTGTTGGCCTTGGTCTCCTCTCTTGGTGTCCCCCCACTTTACCCGTCTCTCACACAGATGCCTTTCCACAGAGAACCAGGTGTCCTCATGGCTGTGAGGCACACTGTGTCAGTGAAGAGGAGCCCAGCGGCACTCCCTAATGGGCTGTGAGTCACTCTTATTTATGTTGTTTCTGATTCTCACTGAGCATTCAGTTGCATGCTAGAGGCCCTGTGCCACACGCTTCCTCTACCAGGTTTCATTTCATCTCTTCAGCAGTCTGTGCGATGCACTGAAATCCTTCAGTCCCAACCTACTATATCTCAAAGCATTTAAGCCCCTGCGAGCCTGGCTCCATTCTCAGACGTTGCTTTGTGCATCTCAGCAAATCCTTTTCTACTGTATAGAACTTCCCTTTGGCTTTCTTCCTTTTATTTCTCCCTCCTCCGCACTTTCTGTTTCTTATGAGAAAAGAAAAAGCCCCCAAATCTACACCATATCTGGTCACTTTTCCCATCCCAACTAGGGATTTTATTATTATCATAATCATGATCATCATTATTATTTCTAAGAAATAAGCTGCACCGCTGATTAGGAGGAGTAGCCTGCGCACTTCATTTTCAAACCAAGACCAGCAACACACTTGTCACGATCCCATGCTGTGTTGCCAGGTGCCAGAGCTGCAGGTTCTGCTGTGCTGCTCTCACCTTGGGAACCACTGTCTGCCTCGGTTTCCTCATCTGTAACTAGGAGGTTTAAATGGTATCACGATCACAGGTTCGTTGTGAGTTGGTGCACTGATGCCTTTGGTAAGTAGGCATATAAATAGTTAGATGGTATTTGGCACCTACCCAATGCCCTCCTAGTGTCCCCAGAGCTGACCTTCTCCCTCCTGAAGGTCCCGTAGGTTTAAAAGAAGTCATGACCCTACTGGAGAGCTTTCTGAAGGCCTACAGTAGAAACCTTGCTTTCTCTAGGGATGGCTCCCGGCTGCTGTTTCCAGCTGGTGATAGTGCAAGAAGGGAAAATATTTCCCCAGTGGGTGGGACTACATAATAAGACATCCCCTCATCCTAGCCCCCACTTCCCAGAGTGCATCAGGAGGTTAGAGGTCAACAGCTACATGTGAAGGCCCCTGGGACAGCCTCAGTTCCTCAGTCTGTCTGCAGCATCTCATGGACTGCTGCTTCCTGGGAAAGATGGAACTCTAAGGATGCAACCGGACAGCTGAATGAAAAACCTGGCAACACTGGGAATACCCCTTAGACCAAGCTCATTTCAGAGCCCTTCTCAAAGTGGGGTTTTGGCAGGTACGAGTAGGATAAACCTTTGAAAAGGAGTTACCTTTTGAGAATACTATTGCTCATTCCAATAAAACAAAAGAACAACAACCTTGGAAAATGTGGAGCATAAGAAAAAGCCGTCATTTCTAGAAGCCAAATGGCTTCACTTAAAAATAAAAATTAAAAAAGTTCATGCAAATAAAGGCATCGAGGCTTCCTTCCCCGGGCCTGCAGTGCAATGCTTCTTGAACTTAATGATTTTCACATCTAATTCAAGGAGAAATTAGTCATTAGATATTAAGACAAAAGCAGGCAGACTCCTGTCTTGACAAGGAGTCCCTCCTAGAGGCAAAGAATTATCTCTGGAAAAATTAAAATGCTTGCTGAAGTATAAAAATATTCCATTAACTGGAGTCACCTTTGTTGAGCAAAGACCTTTCCCATCCCCAAACAAATGGCAACTCCACCAAGGTCAAGTAGATACTGGGGCCTAAAGAGATACAGTGGTTCAACTCAAATCATCATTTCTGAGCTGGAGACGACCGTTTCCCATGGAGCATCCTCAACAGCTACATAACTTGTGACGGGGTGTGGTGGCCGGGGCACTCGGTTGTCCAGAATCTGAAGAGATGGCACCCTGACAAAGAAAACGGGCCTCTAATGCAGGCTACTGGAGGACCCTTTCCCAGCATGTCCCTCAACTGCCCTGTATTGCTGGCAGTGCATCCGGCTCTAGCTGTCTTACTCCCCAAACAGTACAGTGACCGGGCCATGTGTCGCTTATCCACCAAAGCATGTCATCAGCCAAGACTTTCAGTTTCATTGCTTCTGAGGATGTCTTGTAATCACCAATGCCATGCAAACTACTTCCTCCATAGTGTAAAGTGTGATGCTGCCGATGCGACAGACCTGTCCTCTGTCACAGGTGTATCGTAGTCACAGGGTGCCATGTGTTACAGCAAACTAGCCTTCCCTCATTCAGCAGCGGATTCATAATGATGGAGTCTTCGCATCCAAGGGCTTTTCGTCCACAGACTTCATTGCCCTCTGCTAACACCCAGCGTATTTGTTTTCTATATTTGTCAAACAATCCGCATTTTAAAACACTGCATAGTCAACGTTCCTCTAAATATTTGTACAATACTTAAAAAATAATACAGTTCTAACAATGAAAAGTTTAACATTTAAAGAAAGATTTTTTAAAAGTAAATACTTCTGGGCATTTGTTTGAAATGATATTTCTAAAAAGCCAGATTGTCATAAATGTTTAATACCCGGTAAAGGAGAGACAGAACTTACACAGAGACCAGTGCACTTCTATTGGGTTCTAAGTGCCAGGGATTTAAGTTGTTTATTTACCAGCTTTATCCTTATTCACACCATTTCTGGTTTGCTTTTATTTGTGTTTGTGCATTTAATTCACCCCAGACCTGCCTTCCCAAGGCTTCGGTAACTTTACAAGCAACTCGCCCCAGAACGCCGAGGCGAACAGCGGCCCCGTCGGGGTGCGGGAGCCAGTTCCTCAGCCCGTGTCGTCCCAGCGTCCAGTCTTCCCACTCAGCCCATTTCCACAGCTACATTCTTCTCCTTATGTCAAAGAATCCCTATATCCCTATGCTTTATTGAGATTTTCCATTTTTGAAACTTGGTATCTTTCCCAGAGATGATGAATTTTAACTTTTGTGTATCTGCCGGTTCCTAGTCCATTGTTCTGTCATTGTGATGTATTGAGCTTGTCTGTTAACATTATTAAAAACTTAGGTATCTCCTATTATTATTTTATTCTAATTAGTTGGGCCATTTAGAGGTTTCATCTCCCAGGAGATGCGATTGAGCTTGGGTAATAAGCTCTCTCCTTTAGGACAGCTGGCTAATTTATCACCTTGGGATGCAGAATCTGACTGCCTACACACCTGTTTATTTTATGTAACCATGGGAAAAGATTAGTTTTTCCAAGACTTTGTAGAGTACCTGTTTCATCTGAAAGTCTGTCACTTGTCTCTATTATTTACATAGGTGGAAACAAGTATACCACATGTCCAGTATTCTCTGATATCATGATTACAGTGGACCACATCAACCCTAACTGCAGTCACTGGCTTGCTAGCTTTGCAACTGTTGCCTTGCTGTATGTGACCTGTGCTATGATTTATTATTATTTACATGAGATTTTTCCTTAAGAGTTAACTTGTGACCTGGAATTATGTAGGCCATAATATATGGCATATAAAGTACATTTTGGCTCACTGTCTTGTAAATAGAGCCCACCCACTGTATGTATAGGTCCCTGAATCCACAGTTCCAATCAATCACAGTCTGAAAATATTGGATACAAAGTTGTGTCTATGTTGAGCATGTGCAGACTTCTTTTGGTTCCCTAGACAATATAATACAGCAACTAGTACTTACATAGCATTTATGTTATATCCTACAATGTAAATAACCTAGAGGTGGTTTAAAGCACACATGTGGGTTGGCTGTAAGTACAATAGCATTTTCTATTAGGATCTTGAGCATGCATAGATTTGGGGATCTGGGGGTGGGGGCCTGGAACCAATATCCTGCAGATGTAGCAGGGCAACACCCAGGTTAACATATGGACATAGCCGGGCATGGTGGCTCATGCCTGTAATCCCAGCACTCGGGAGGCAGAGGCAGGAGGATTGCTGAGTTCAAGGCTTGCCTGGACTACATAGTGAGCTCAGGACCAGCCTGAATTACAAAGCGAGACCCTGCCTCAAAAAAAAAAAAAAATATGGACATAAACATAGGCGTGTACCCTGCCCAGATACATCATTGGGAGACTGAATAAAGACTTTATGCCAAGGATTCTAACTGGTGGAACATCTGGTTCATGTGCTTGTTTCCAAAGGATTTTTTTTTTAAAGCACCAGTGTAAGAGGAAGTGCTAGTGGTTTAGAAAGCCATAAACTTTAAGAAAAGTGGAGCCCAATAAAGTCAGAATGAGACCTCAACAGCACTTGCTGTCTGGCTCTATTGTTGTTTAAACCCACAGAGTGCTTTGCTACCACCCGCCTCTTACCAGAGCCCTGAGCCTGGGGCTGGGGGTGGGGGGGGCTTCCTCCAGGCCACATGGGAATCCGGATGAGGAGAAAGAAACACGTGGGGCAGAGGTGTGAGAATAGTTCAGTAGGCAAAAGCCCCACCACAAGACCTGGGCAGGGAGGAGAAGCTGAGTACAGGAGAAGCCAGCGGGGCTGGCCAAGAGGAAGAACGTGTGATCAGTCACTGAGGACAGACAAGGAGCCAGGACAAACTGTGGATTTCAGCCACTGTGGGGGTTGGAGCAAGCACAGAAATGATTTGCATCAGTCTTATCACGGACTACCACGTAGGGAATGACTATCAACAGTGCTAACCAAGACCCGCATCATATCACCCATGGTCCCCCAAGGAGAGATGGTGAAAACCTCTTTCAAAGGAGGCTGTGTGGAGAGGCTGGAGTTGCCCTGTGTCATTTTTTTTAATTTTTATTTGTTTTGTTTTTGGTGGTTTTTATTTTTGTTTTTTTGTTTTTGAGACAGGGTCTCACTTTGTAGTTCATACTGGCCCTGAATGCACTATGTAGCCTAGGCTAGCCTTAAACTGGAAGCCATCCTCCTGCCTCTGCCTCCTAAGTGCTGGGATTACAGGTGTGAACCATCACGCCCAACATTGTAGTATGTCGTACCAGGGATCAAACTCGGGACCTCAGACTTGCCAGGTAGACACCAGAACCAGAGCTAAATCCCCACTCCGCCCTGTGTCAGTTTTAGAAAGGACTCAAGTTTCATTTCTTTTTTGAAACTGTTGAGAAATATTTTCTTCACATACATATACAGTGTAGTTGTATACATTCAAAAATAGGCATAATGACATACTTAAGGATGTTGGTATATGTTTAATTTGATATATCAGTTCCCCTTTTGAGAAATAGACTCTACATTTCTTTTCTTTTCTTTTGGTAATGGTAGTGAGAGACATCTTATGACTATTTAAAAATGTTTTAAGGATTTTAGTGAAATGTAAGAAAAGTCATGGTAATTGCCCATGTTAGGAGGAAACAGTTTAATTAGCAGAACACCATGTATTATTTGAAGCACAGTTTTCAGAAGTACAGGTGCCTGTGCTGTATAGGTTTTGGCCTTAGCAACCAGGTGTTATCCGCTGCTGCTTACAGAGATGGGCAAGAGTGGGTTAAAAGGACCTCTGGAGATAGAGGCCCCAGGATGAGAGCTCAGTGTGTGACCTTGAGCCTTGATCTTCTGCTCCCTACAGTGATCCCGAAGGTCACCAAGCACCTCCTCTCCAACCCCGTGTTCACCTGCATCATCCTGGCTGCCTGCATGGAGATTGCAGTGGTAGCTGGCTTTGCTGCCTTCCTGGGGAAGTACTTGGAGCAGCAGTTCAACCTCACCACCTCATCTGCCAACCAGCTGCTCGGTGAGTGAGTCCCTCCATCATTCTGTCCTATAGGTCATGCCTCAAGAATTTAGAAGAACCCAGCACTGTGCTAGGCTTGTGTGTTCAAGGAATTTCCATGTGTGTTCTTAGTGAGATTTACCCACCAAAGGCAGTTACTTTAACACATGATAAGAAGTGGAAAAATACAAAATGCACATAG
>PVIC010008469.1:0-48112 GCA_004025085.1 Thryonomys swinderianus
CCGGCATTGTGGTATGCAGCGTTGATTGCTGGTGGGCGTGAGTCTCCACGCCCAGCATTGTATGTGGTTTCCGGGGATCGAACTCAGGACCTTGCGCTTGCGAGGCAGGCGCCGGAACCACTGAGCTAACCCTCCGGCCCCTGATGACTTTTCTTACCCATAATGATGCGGCATTTCTCTCTCAGTACAAATTTCCTTTCACCAGTAATCATTTTCTTGCCCTCCAAAACCCAACACATATTTTCACACACTTTTTCTTATATTATGTAGATATATACTTGGGAAAAGAATATCTTTTATTTTAGAGATACCATTAATACAAGTTTATTTTATTTTGTTATGCATTACTCTTATTTAACTACTTTGAAAATTCACCTGTTTCCAAGAGTCCCATCTCAATGATCCTCTGATTAAAATGGCAAAAGTCAAAAAATGAAACAAGACAAGAAACTCCACTTGATACTGCCAACTACTGGCAAGAAGGTTAAGAAACCTGATGTTAACCAAAAGCCATATAATCACTCTGAAAATAAGTTTAGTCAAATGAAACACATTCTTATTATATAACTCGGCATTCCTAGTGCTGAAGTATTTGCCCAGGAGAAATAAAATTTATGTTCACACACCAACAGTGCATGAATACTTAGGCTTTGATCACAATCACTCAGATCTAAAAACAGTCCACGTGTCCCGTAGTGGCTGAGAAGAGGGACAAGTTGTGGTCACGGTGGAACAGCAATGAAATGCAGCTCTCAGGCAACGACATGGCCGGATCTCAGTGGCACTGTGCCAAATGAACGAACCCAGACCCCAGCACTGTATCCTGCTCAGGCCCGTTTCTGTGGCATTCTAGAGAAGACAGAATTCTCAGGACAGCAAGCTTATCAGCACCCAGGTATATGATGGAGACTAGCGAGAGGCCACACAAGGTGGTTTGAAGGTTGATGGAAATTCACTAGATGGTGGGAAGGGCAGGAATTATGTTACCGTATCAGTCCTTCAAAACTCATGGGACAGTTCATCAAAAAGAATGAGGTTACTTTAAGGTAAATATAAAAATAGTAAATAAAATATAAAACAGTAGATTTATCAGCCTTTTTGATAAACTGATTCAGTAATACGTGTGCTTTGCACGATGCCTGGAGATTTGTCTCCTGTCCTTATGTGCATGTTATATTCTGAGTTGGATAAAACTGTCTATGAATCCACAAATTCTTGGATGTGTCAGGTTTAGAGGCAATGTTCAGATAGGGGTTGGTAAAACCATGCGCTTCAGTAATTGCTGCACCAAGACCAACCTCTTCACTTCTCTCTCGCTCTTCTATCCCCTGCTCTAAATCATAGCCTCTTTCCTTTTAGAAAACGTTACAGTGTGGAGGCCACTCTGTGGATTCCTAAACAGTTACTGACTTGAAGGATAGTCCTTCCAGTTTGTCATACAATTACTAAGAGTCAAGAAGAAAATGTAACATTTATAAATTTACAACGCGACTGTTTCTTCAAATAAAGAGACCCTGGTCTCTGGCCATCTGAAAATCAGCAATATTTTCCTCGCACACTACTCATGTTTTAAAAAAAAAATGGTGCCATACTGACTTACTGCACACTTATGTAATGGCTTCTAGGTGCTGAATCGCGAGGCAGGCACTAATGAAGAGGTGGTAAATCCGTGCCCCAGAAGTCCTTCTGGAGCAGAGGGCTTTGGGATAGCTAGATGTAGCATGACGAGCTCAGTGATGACCAAGAATTATGATCAACGTCTTCTTCAGAAAAGGCCAGGAAAGACAAGCAGAAAGGGTGACAAAGGTGCTGTGTCTTGAAGAGCGAATTTTATTTTGTCTGGAACAAGAAGGGTGGAAGACGGGTTGTGGGCAGAAGAAGGACCAGACAAGCACACACGGTGTGTGGAGGGGCTGCTGCGGGGTAACATGTACAGGAGCTTGTGTCTGGAGATGACACCAAAGAGGTGGGGACCGGGCTCTTGGGACCTCGTGATCACACAAAGGAATTCATGCTTCTGTCTTACCAGCCTGTGATGAAGGACCCGCAGGCCGTGGGCTCACGACTCTCCCCCCAGGCCTACAATCTAGTTTCAGTTTGAAAGATTGGGGAGCAGCCCTCTTCTTTGCTGCTTCTCAAAAATGTCTAGCTATTAACATTTTATGTCCACACTGCAGTTTCAATTTTTCCCAGTGACGTTCTTCTACTCAATAAAGGAGGTAATCCATTCTGAAGAAATACTGTCCATGCATGAGATTCAGTAAAACTGTTTTCTGTTTTAGTGGAAAAATATGCGGCCTGTAAATATTGTAATCTTTTCCTTTGGTAGGTGGAAAGGGCCCTTTTAAATGGTTTTTGGCAGGGAAGAGACACAGTAAGATTTGCATTTTAGAAACATCGCTCCAGAGGCAAGGTGGAAAGAGGACTTTAGCAAGATATATTTTACTGCTCCGGAGGCTCAATTTAAGCAAATCCTTTTTAAGCATCTTACGGCCAGACAGGACAACAGAGGGAGAAAATATATTCGCACCGTCTGCCATTCTGTACTAGTGGGAATGCAACCCAAAGAAGATTGTGTGCTCCTTCTTTCTCCCTGAGAGAGAGAGAGGAAAAGAAAGACAAAACCACGAGGCACCTTCCCACATAATTGCATAACGGGCTGATGTTATTTGAATTACTGTACTATACCTTGTTCCCAATTGATTATACCATTAACAGAAGCATCAGGAAATTCCACAGCCAGACTGAGTTTTGCCTATAGTCCATGTAGCTTAATGGGCTCTTGTGAATATTGTTTTATCGTGACCATCATTGTCATGCATAAAAACAATAGGCCGCCCAGCCTGAAATATCTTCCCTATGTTTATTTAGCGAGTCATACTGAGAGGGTGATAGGCAAGAAGAGAGCTGGAAAAACTGAGATAAGTGAAAACCTTTTGAATATCAAAGTTTTGTGTCAAAGGAATCATTAGGCAAAGTTGTTGAAAGGTGCTCATTTCAGTACCATCAGCTGGAAATCTCTATTATCAGTATAATAATGTGCCATACACTTCGCCCAGTCTGTCCTTTCCTGGATGGCCAGCTCTCTGCAGCCAGGATCAGGGCCTTCTCTGCTCATGGCTGAACCCGTGACCTGTGGCACAGAGCGTGGACCCTGGACAAGTTAGTGTCAATGGCACAAGCAAAGGGTGCGTCGATGAGGACCACGGTGACCTGTAAGCTCTGCCGTGACGGTAGACATATTTCCAGAACTACAAAGGCTTTCTAGTAGAAGCTGTCTTTAAAAAAAATCTACACAGGGCTCAATGCTTCTAGAAAGAGGATACCTTAAGATTACAAAAATAAATAGCAACGCTTGTTGCTTAGAACAAGGAAACAACAATTCTTGCACCCACTTGTGGATAAATCTCAGGACCTAGGAGTCATTCCTGCTATGGTTTCGCTGTTTAACTTCTCATTTTCTTGGATCAATATGTGATGCATTAATTTTCAGAGAAATAAAATGCTATTGTATCTTTTGTTCAGTACCTTACTTTTTCTAATGATCTAGCACATCTACCTGCACTGTGGCTTATATATAATTTATCTTGCACAGGACTAGGCTCCAGCGCCTTCTTCCAGGACACTAAACTCTAGAAGACCAGGCATCCTCCCCTCTTCTCCATCTAGACCCAGCCATTTTGCATGTTTACATCACCATCTCTTGCTTAATAATCACTGTTGTGTTTATATTAATTGCATGATTTCTTATTCTCTGAACATAGAGTATTTTCATTAGCTAAACTTCTATTGTTGAAATCTTTGGTTGTAAAGAGCAGGTTTCATAGAAGCACCTATGAGTAATTTCATTCATATCAATGTTAGTTATGGATACTTTTCATTGTTGTAATTATTACAGAATACTGCATGAGTATACTCACCATATAGAATTGAAAACTTTATGGATAAGTGATGAGTCTTCTTTTTTTATTGGTACATTTTATTGGCGCATTATATTGGTACATTATATAGACACATCACAATTACGCTCCACATTGAGAATTTGTACCAGTATGTGTCATATTCAAGACAGGCTGGCCCTAGGCTCACTATGTAGCCAGGCAAGCCTTGAACTCAACAATCCCCCTGCCTCTGCCTCCCGACTGCTGGGATGACAGGCATGAGCCACCATGCCTAGCACTGTGGTATGTGGTATTGATTGCTGGTGGGCATGAGTCACCATGCCTAGCATTATATGTGGTTACCGGGATCAAACTCAGGACCTTGCGTTTGTGAGGCAGGTGCTGGAACCACTGAACTAAATCTCTGGCCCTCAGTATTCTTTAAAATATTTTCAAATATTCTTTAAAAGCCACCTTGCTGTGCAGAAAAAAAATCATTATTATCACTTTTTTAATCATTCCCATATCATTTCCTAGTTTTTCACGTAATATATGTGCATTAAGGAAAGCAGATGCTATTGTTTTGTGTAATATTAATACCATGTTGTTCATTTTGTTCTGCAAATTTCTTCCAACTCAAGGATTGTATAGAATTTTATCTTACAGATATACCATGATGAACAAGTTAGAGGGGGAGGCTGTGTTAAACAAAGCTGTGGGGAACAGCTGAATGATGGCAGAAGCAGATCTTAATTCAAAGATTTGTCTGCAGATAGTTCAGTGGCAAACTGATTGGTGGTCTTAAGAGATGCCAAAGGGAATGGTAAAATGAGGCGGGAAAAAGAAGATGACCAGTGGGAACTGAGTCTCACTAATGCCTCTCTGGTACCTCAGAAGAGTCCCCTTTGAGGAGTGAATAAACCACGGTATTGATCCACTAGCTGTAGCTTATCAGTCGTCGGCTGTGTGCTGGCTCTCAGGGGCACTAACTCCGTACAGTTCTGGCCTGGCCTGTGAGTGGGCTGAGCGTGTCCCTGCATCCACATCTGTAGGAAGTCCTCTGCCGCTGCAGATGTTTGCGGTAGGAAGCTGCGGTTTGTAGCAGCAGACACCCCTGAAAGAATAGGGGCACCGTGTGCATCGCAGGGTCCTGGTGGATGAGTACTAGTACTTGTGACTATATTTTTTTGTTTTGGAGGAAACAGCCCAATGGTCTTTTAATTAAGTTTTTAAAAGCTTTTAAATATGTTAGTGATTTAATGTTTTAAAATAGAGTTTTGGACTCTATTTTGGGTAAAAAAAAAATACTGTATCACAACACATCTACTCCCCTCTCCACAGTTCAGTAGTGCCAGAATCATTGTGATGCCGCTTCGGCCTCTCCACCTGCTAAGTCAGTTCATCGCCTTAATTGCTTCTCGGTGCTCTGGCTTTTCCCACACGCAGGGCAAAGCGATCACTCTGCACCTTTCTCCAAGAGGAGGCCCCTGCCCCTGCGTGGGGAGCCACTGAGTAGCATCAAGAAGAACAGTCGGGACCTCCTGATTCAGAAACAGCCATGCAAACCGTATGGCCCAGAAAGTGTTCATTAAATCTGAGCGAATATTAATATTTTTGTTGCCCTGATTGTGGGTTGATTGTCCGCCAATAGCCACTAGAGCTCATTTTGATAAGGATATTACAGGGTCCCTCAATTCAGCGTTTCAAGTGTGGACATGTTCATTTATACAAATTTTATATGTCCATGTAATTATTATAAAATAAATGTTACTTAAGCTATGGCCAATTCCTTCCTATTTTGGAAATTTTGTTTTTTATCACATACACACCACCAGTGAGGACTCCAGTGCCCCCAACCTCTGCGTATTTATGCAGTACACAATGCCAGCATAGTGGAACATTATTTCAGACATTGCATGAAGGTGGTATTGTTACTGTAACTGTTCAAATAATTATCACATTGAATTATTTTAGAAACTAGCATACTTGTAAGTAATATGTCTAATAATTCTAAAGCCGTGTGCCTCACTTTGAAAGTTTGTCATTCTAAAACAAACCAAATAATTTTATAAATTACAGTTCCTTGTCTCTTACTTTGCATGATTCTCCACACTCTCTGCAGAGTTGCCTCTCCTGAGACTCTCTGACAAAACATCTTTCTTGCACTTAAAATGATCTGATAAGATAGTCGAACCAACGGATTTGGTTTACCAAAATGGAGTACTGGGAGAATTAAGTTGTGTCATACACTGGTACAAATTCTCAATGTGGAGTGTAATTGTGATGTGTATATATCATGTACCAACAAAATGTACCAATAAAACAGTACTGCAAAATGGAATATTGCTGCTCTCCAAAAGTCTATGTCTGGTGGGAACTTTTTTATTGAGAACATGAGGCCATTCACATACATCACTTTAAGTATCTTTGCTCGTTCCATGTGGAGAGAATTTTGTTTCCCATTTTCCTTATAGAAGTAACTCAAAATATGGAATGCTTTAGAAAATGAACATGGGCTGAAAAGATTTAAAACCTAATATTTGCTCATTATTCTCTGCATTGGTTGAAAAGCATCTGTCAGGAGTCTGCTAGGTTCTGGGCCTGTGGAGGGAAGGATATGAGCCACAGCTGCCCATCCAAAACGGACAGAGCCCTGTTCCCTAGTATTTCCTACTTTCCTGAACTTCTTACAAGAATAGGACCTTTGAATTCAAATGTATCTTATCTAGAAGCTCAACAGGTAAAAGATAAAATTTAACATATTCAATGAAACAAGGACATAGAGGAAGCAAGAGGACATGGCTCCTTCAACATAGACCCTGCTCTGCAAGACTTTCCTGGTCCTCGGTCTTTCACATGGCAGGGCTTGAAAATCATTGATGTGGACGGAAGAATTCAAAGAGCTCTTGCTAGATGCTGTTACTGTTGTCATCATATTGTTCACTATTTTTTAATTCCTTGTCAGTATTTTGAAAATTTTGTCAAATCTAGATATGCAGCTTTTCTGAAGAAAGTGGTAGATCTAGCCACACAGAGCCTACCTTTTGATGATTGTTTCCAAAATGCCATAGACTTTTCCCTCCACTCTGAATCCTAATTTCGTGACACCTCTTCTCCTATCCTAATTTACGTTAAATGCTTGGAGTCATTAGGATACTTTGTTTATAGTTGTATGTACATATTTGGAACAGAAAGTGCTGTGAAATATCCCCAACTGATAATCAACATAAGAATCCTTCACAATTGTCTAGTAAACCTTCATATTTACTGGTGATGAAATTTCTTTGATTTACACACAGTGGATATTATTTTTAATTTGGTTGAGAACTCTGAGCTCATATTTATATTTGGGCAGAACACTGACTTCAGCTATACATGGCCTGTGTGTGTTTCTGTAAGTCTCACACATGTGTCCTAAAATATTTTTTTAAATTCTATTAAGTTTACTGGTACATTCTAGATATGCATTCTGATCACATTCCTCATTGGGAATTTGTGTCTGTACATAATATAGCTTGTCTCTTGTTTTCCCCATTGCCCTACCTTGTCTTCTACCCCTTCACTTCTCTGTATTTCCAAAAAATTTCTTTTGATTTTTCCTTCTTTTCTCATATTTTTTCCTTCCTTTCTTTCCTTTCCTCCACCCTTCCTATCTCTCCTTCCCTTTTGGAACTTTTTTTTTTTGTTTTTTTTGAGACAGGGTCTCGCTTTGTAGTTCAGGCTGGCTCTGAGCTCACTATGGTGCCCAGGCAAGCCTCGAACTCAGCAATCCTCCTGTCTCTGCCTCCCGAGTGCTGGGATTACAGGCATGAGCCACCATACCCAGCACTGTGGTATGTGGTATTGATGGCTGGTGGGCGTGAGTCACCACACCCAGCACTGTATGTGGTTACCGGGATCGAACTCAGGACCTTGTGCTTGCGAGGCAGGTGCTGGAACCACTGAGCTAAATTTCTGGCCCTGGAACTTATTTTTTATGGTTTTTTTTTTTTGAGATAGGATCTTGCTTTATAGTTCAGGCTGGCCCTGAGTGTACTATTGTTGCCCAGGCTGTCCTTGAACTCATAGCAATCCTCCTGCCTCTGCCTCCTGAGTGCTGGGATTACAGGTGTGAGCTACCACTCCCAGAATTATGGTATGTGGTACTGGGGATCAAACTAGGGACATTGTGCTTGTGAGGCATATGCCAGAAACACTGAGCTAAATTCCTAGCCCATTGGAACTTTCTTCCTATTTTACATTATCTATTATATATTTTGGTCCTCATTTGCTATTGCAGTTTCTAACAACAAAGAAGTTATTCAGTCTTTACACTTGTGTCCTAGTTATTTCACTTAAGAGTATGGCCTCAAAGGCTGGAGATTTAGCTCAAGTGGTAACGCACCAGCCTTGGACACACAAGGGCCTGAGTTCTATGTCTGGTACCAAAAAAAAAAAAAAATTATAGCCTCAATGTGTATCCGTTCATCTATAAATGCTTCTAGTTTATCATTCTTTATGGCTGAGTAGTACTCCATGTTATAAAAAACAATTACACCTTTTTTTAATCCAGTCACCAATTGATGGGCATTCAGGTTGTTTCCAACATTTAGCTATTACCAACTGTGGCACTATAAACGTGGGTGCACATATATTGCTCCAGCATGAGGCTTTTAATTTTTTCACGAATGTATCTAGCAGGGAAATGGTTTATTCAAATGGAACCTCTAATCCTCCTTTTTTTTTTTTGAGACACGGTCTCGCTTTGTAGTTCAGGCTGGCCCTGAGCTCACTATGGAGCCCAGGCAAGCCTGGAACTCAGCAATCCTCCTGCCTCTGCCTCCCGAGTGCTGGGATGACAGGCGTGAGCCACCACGGCCAGCTAATCCTACTTTTTTGAAGAATCTCCACATTGATTTCCATAGTGGTTGCACCAGTCTACGTTCCTACCAGTAGTGGAGGAGGGTTCCTTTCTCCCCACAGACTCTCCAGTATTAGTTGTTTGTTGATTTCTTGATAGCAGCCATTCTTTCTAGAGTGAAATGGGGTCTGTGTTGCTTTTCATCTGCGTCTCTCAAATGACATGTGATGTTGAACATTTTTTAATATGTCTACTTCCTGATTCTACTTTTTTGTCTGAGAATTGTGTACTCATTTCAAATGCCCATTTTGGGGCTGTGTCTTTAAATTTGGAAATGTCTTATTTTTTTTTTCAAAGTTCTTTATATATTCTAGACAGTAGTCCTTGGTTTGAGAAACAGCTGGTAGAAATGTGTTCCCTTGTTGCAGGTTGTCTCTTTACTCTGTCGATGGTTTCTCTAGAATAATATTATTTTAATATGTTTTACTTGATAGTTGAAACAGGTGCTGCTGATGCCTGTTAAGTTTCTTAAACTTTCACATGTATATTAATTTTCATTTCAGTCACTATTAATATTGTGCTATTGGTTTGATATGTTGATTCAGTATGAGCAGAATGTAGAACTTTCTGTGAAAAACTAGCAGATCTTATCTTTGGTCTCCTCATTTACTGTGTGAATCTGTACGATTTATCTGAAGTTGACGATGGGTGATATTATAGGGGGAAATGGACTTGTTAATATGGTCTTCTCCGAACTTCTCACTTTAGTTCACATTAAATCCCCTAGATACTCTGAGCTACTTTAAGGTTTTCTATTTAGGATAGAAGAATTGCTTTGAAGAATCACTTGAAAGGTTAACTTGCTTATGGAATTCCCTTTAAATGTAAATACCTATCCAAATAGAATAATACTATTTAATATCAAAGAAATTAGTCATAAATTTTATTACTGGTGAGGCACATATATACTCATCTGAATATTTGTTTTCAAGAAAGGTGACTGAAAGATTAGCCAGCCAAATCATAAAAGCATTTAGTCTGTTTTAGGAAGTAAATTAATTTTCCATAATAAGTATCAAAATTCTCCAAAGTAGTTTGATTTTGCTCCTGAAGAAAAAGCTGAAGCCACAACATGAAAAATAGAAAGTGAGCTCATTATTCATAGAATTCTCTATGAGTTCTTTTCTCTCTGGCATCTGAAAGTGAGGCTGGAGATTTGCCTTCTCTTTCCCCCCTGAATCCAAAAAAGCCTATGGCTGCTTGCAGGATTTAAAATATTGTTTTGTCTCCTAGATTTGTTTTATTCAAGGTCATTCTGTGGAGTCTTGGATCCTACTTTCCAGTCAGAACCTGCCCACATGTAGACAAAGGCACTGATTTTATAGTAGCCTGTTTATAAGGGATATGAGTAGGATTCTACAAGAAAACCTCGTTCCTGCTTTCTGAGCTACAACATCCCTACTTCACCATCCAGGCAACCTTTTCCACTCAGACAAGAACATTCACAATTCAATACTCAATTCTCAGTGTCAGAATTTGACTTGTTTTTTTTTTTTTTTTAACATTGGGTTTTGCTATGTAGTCCAGGCTGGCCTCAAACTCATAGCAGTCTTCCTGGCTATGTCTCACAAATTCTGGAATGAAAGGCACAAGTCACCATGCTCAACCGTAAACATGTTTTTTTGTTGTTGTTTTTTTTTTTTTCCTTTTGAAACAGGGTCTTGCTTTGTAGTTCAGGCTGGCCCTGAGCTCACTATGTAGCCCAGGCAAGCCTTGAACTCAGCAGTCCTCCTGCCTCTGCCTCCCGAGTGCTGGGATGACAGGCATGAGCCACCACGCCTGGCACTGTGGTATGTGGTATTGATTGCTGATTGCCGGTGGGTGTGAGTCTCCACACTCAGCATTGTATGTGGTTACCGGGGATCAAACTCAGGACCTTGAGCTTGTGAGGCAGGTGCTGGAACCGCTGAGCTAACCCTCCGGCCCCATAAACATGTTTTGAATGAAAATACTTTGACCTATTTCATGGTCCTTCATTTTCTTCCTAGAAAAATAAAAACTTTCCATGATCTACAAGGGCTTGATCACCCAGCCTCTGGCCATCCACCTGCCTTTACCCACTGCTACTCTCCCTCTTCCATGCTTCACTCTAGCCTTAACCAGGAGACAATAGGGAGGAAATGTGGTATTAAAGAATGTAGAATTACAGGGCCGGAGGGTTAGCTCAGTGGTTCCAGCGCCTGCCTCGCAAGCGCAAGGTCCTGAGTTCGATCCCCGGTAACCACATATAATGCTGGGCGTGGACACTCACGCCCACCAACAATCAACACCGCATACCACAATGCCGGACGTGGTGGCTCACGCCCGTCATCCCAGCACTCGGGAGGCAGAGACAGGAGGATTGCTGAGTTCGCGGCGGCTTGCCTGGGCACCATAGTGAGCTTAGGGCCAGCCTGAACTACAAAGCGAGACCCTGTCTCAAAAAGGAAAAAAAAAAAAGAATGTAGAATTACAGAGTTGGACCAATGTTCACTTCACAAACAAGCCAATATTAGACCTTGGAAAATGCTGTAAAAATTGTATGAGTCTCAACTACTAGTTTCTAATATGGTAACAGTAATACTCTTATGGTAGAAATGTTGTGAGAATTGGACTTGAGGTAGCAAAATGACTTTTATAGAAGATATTTAATGATGATTTTTATTATACTGATTATAAATTATCAGTCAATGACTGCTGTGTAACAAATATCCATATAATCTCAGAACATAGAATATTTTAATTTTTTAAACATCCTCTATGGGTTGACTTCAAGTTTACAGTGTATCCAAGTGTGACTCACTTATGGGAGTATAAATCAGCCGATCTTAACTGCCCGGATCTGTTCTGCGTGTCTCATTCTTGGTTCATATGAAGAACACAAACTACTTAAGAAAGCACTTTTTGTCAAATAGGAACAGAGCAAGAGAGCAAAAAATAGTACAAGAGACTTCAGGAGACTGATTCAATGTGCCTTTGCCCATAGTTCCACTGGCCAAAGGAAATCATATGTATGAGTCATATGTTATTTTTGTTTGATAAGCTACAAAGTCTTTAGAGTTCAGTTATAGCCTGGATTGATTGGTAGCAGTCACCTTACATTCTTTTTTTATTTTTGAGACAGGGTCTTGCTTTGCGGTTCAGGCTGGCTCTAAGCTCACTATGTAGCCCAGGCAAGCCTTGAACTCAGCAATTCTCCTGCCTCTGCCTCCCAAGTGCTGGGATTACAGGTGTGAGCCACCACGCCCGGCTCACCTTACATTCTTTAAGGAAAAAGACACTGAACTGATTCTAGTCTAAAGAAAGAAAAACTCCATGTTTGGCTGGTTCCATTTACAGTGATTCTGGATGGATAATGGTGGCACAAATGATGTGTATTTATTGATCTGCTACTAGATAATCTCTTAAATCCTTTTCAGTTTTCTAGTAGTTTTATTCATTTTATTATTTTCCCCACCTGTTTTCAGTTTGCAAATTCAAGTGCCAAAATTAACAAAGGAGAACAATCTTGCAGAGAGGATATCTTGCATCCTAGAAAAGGTTTCATTCATGGATAATTATAAGCTGCAAATAATCTGAAGAAGCTTTCTAGAGATATTATTCTCAATTACTGAAGTTTTGGGAATTAGTTTAGTGACATGTTTTAATTGCCTCGCCTCTTTGGCAGCATGTTTGTCTAGTAAGTTTATAGCTGCTCTTAGATTTACAGTCATTTCTTGATTTTCCTCTTATTCAATCAATGTAAGCCATAGTCTCACTGAAGATACTCTCTTTTGCAAGCAAAGCAATGGATTTTGGCAGTGTTTTTTTTTATGTGGTTTTAAAAAATTGGAAACCAATCCATATCTTTATTTAGTTTCTGTAGTACATGGTGAATTAAACACAGATCAAGGTAAATTTTTGGCATTGTTGCCTGTCATGATAAGGTTATGTTTCAGTGATTCTGCTTGTAGGTGTGTAAGATTATTCATCCTTAAAACAAAGACATGGCTAGCCAGACCATTAGAACTATTGTTGTTCCATGAAGCCCAGAACATATTAATTTTATTTTTAAAAATTTCCATTAATAAAACACTATCATAAATATTCTCCTGACTGTATAATGATATATTTTAAACTTCTAAATCTATTGGTTATAAAAAGAAGTCCCAGAAGTGAATTAGCAAAATATTATGTTAGTCTTGCTTTTAAGATCAATGTTGAAAAGTCTGTTCGATGATAATAAATACTG
The DNA here is from genome assembly GCA_004025085.1 of Thryonomys swinderianus. Taxonomy (NCBI): domain Eukaryota; kingdom Metazoa; phylum Chordata; class Mammalia; order Rodentia; family Thryonomyidae; genus Thryonomys; species Thryonomys swinderianus. The sequence continues at coordinate 12,992 of PVIC010008469.1, forward strand.
TTTGAGTGCTGACCGTGTTCAAATGTCATGCTACAAGTCTTCTATGGATTACTTCGTTTAATTCACAACACTTTACATGGATGATACACCAAGGTTTGGAGAGGTTAAGTAACCCAGTTGGCCAGGCAACCCACGAGGGGCAGAGCTGAGGTTTGGATGCTGATAGGGTCAGCCCAGATGCTCAGTATTGCTGTACCTACCAGCTGCTTCCACATATCTACAAGAAAGTTGAACCTAAGGATAGCAACTTATCCTTGGTAACTAGTATCGCATATGGCGTATTGATTGTTTTCAATGAAAATATAAATATGTACCACTTGCATCAAAAGTAGCACTGGGATGCAGGCACTGTGCTTAATAAAGGTTTCATACAATTTTTGATTCATTGGTTACTCTAGTGCGATATCTATTAAAAACATTTACTATTCAAAGGCATTGAGCTTTGTCTCCTTAGTTGTCCTTGCTTCCATGAAGGTTAGCAAACTATGGCTCCTACACACGTTTTTATGAAGCCTACAGTAACAGTAATTATTTCCTGAAATTGTACCGGGCTGTGTTATGGGAAACAGGCATTTTTTTTTTTTTTACGTGTAAAAAACTCTTGTTCAGCTGGGCATGGTGGCTCACGCCTGTAATCCCAGCACTCGGGAGGCAGAGGCAGGAGGATTGCTGAGTTTGAGGCTTGTCTGGGCTACATAGTGAGCTCAGGGCCAGCCTGAACTACATAACGAGACCCTGTCTCAAAAAAACCAAAACCAAAAAAAAAAAAAAAAAAACCAACTGTTGTTCAGTTTCCAGACAGCCCTCTTCCCATGTTGCCTTGGGCCCACACATATTCGCTTAGACAGGAGACAATTCAAAACAATTGCCAAGTTGAAGTGAAATCCACTGACAATGTGAGAAAAACAAATTGAAGACGAGGTTCATCACAAAGGAATGGCATAGCGGCCAACCCAATGTTCATGGCAGGCCCCGTGTGCAAGTTTACTTTATGTGAGTAGGGGCCACTTTTGATGAGGACGGAAATCTTCTTCTCCAGCATGAAAGTATGAACTTTATTTTTATGAGGGAGGGTGCCTTGTTGTGTCACTGGACTCAACGGGTCAGGGAATAATAACACCTTGGCAACAGCCAGGCAAGTTGGTTGGGTTGTGCAGTTGTATGGCGTACAGACTGAATGAAATTGCCTAAATGGGGAATAGAGAATGTGGGAGCGATTTGCATACTTAGACCAAGGAACATCCCAACCGAGCCTGAGTCAGATCCGAGGCGTTGCCTGCTAACAGAGGAGTGACAGTCTTGAGTAATGACCTGGCAAGTAGAAGTAGAATTCTCATACTCTGTCCAAAAAATCATTAACATTAAAAAATAAAGTATTTGTGGCTGTAAGAATGTCTTGGGCAAGAGAGATTTAAGTGGGCTGTGTGGGCCTCGATGAGCGGGTTAAGTTAGAGCTGCCTTGTACCGTGGGGTGAATCTTTCACTGATCAATTCCAGAAAGTACCAGCACCCTAATTGCAGCGTAGAATCACGAGCAGTGACTCTGACTTTATTTCTCACTTTTTCTTTTGAAGACCATCATGTTCTTAGAAATTCCCTTTTCAGAGCACATAGGCCATCAAGAGAAAATAAACCCGCATCTTTGCCAATAACTCCTGGGTGAGTCATGTGTTTGTTGAAAGAGGGCTTTCCCCCCCTTGGAAGTAGCTCTTGCCCAGGCGCCGGGCAGGGTGAATTTGTGACTAGCCAAATGCTCTCAGTGGTTACCAATATATGAGGACTGTGGCTGTGGATGAGGAATGACAGTAGCAGAATATCGATCAAATATGTGATTTTTTTAATCCCTAAGAGAAAAGAGAATGATAGTCTGTTTGTTTTCCTACACACAGGAGGAATAGAAATGTGATTTGTGGCACTGGGCTCGTATGACTTCCAAATCCCCGTAATGGAATCTGGACCACATTCTCATATCTATTAGCAGGAGTGGGAGACGCTAATCCTGTTTGCCTGGAGTTTGGGAGACTAACTGGGGTTGAAGCTGTTAACGCAACACAACCAGGGGGAGCACAGTGATGTTCATTTCTGAAACCGGAGGGAGGAATGCTGTTTCTCCCCTTCTTAGTTGGTGGCACAGAAATTGCCTGTCAGACTGCCTGCAAGAACCTGCGTCCTTCCTAGGTGGGAAGAAGGAGCCGAGTGAGGCATTCTCTCTCTCTCTCTCTCTCTCTCTCTCTCTCTCTCTCTCTCTCTCTGTTGATTTTCCCCTCCACGACTCTCATGCATCCTTGTGTAAACCCTCAGAGACTGTGTTCATGATTTTCTGTTTTTCCTGCTCAGTACAAACGTGTAAACTGGAACGCTCACATGCTGTCACATGGTTAAGAGTGTAAACCCCAGAGCCAGATGTCTCGGTTCAAATTTGAACCACCAAGTTCATGCTGTGTGACTTAGGGCCAGTCCCTGCTCCTCTGTGGGCCTTGGTTTTCTTATCTATAAAACCTGAAATATCTTGACAGACTCTGAGAAAAGTATCCGAGTACACATAGTTTATTTTGGGGATTAAACATAGGCTGGGAAGTGGGGAAGGAAAGCAGACAGGAGAGAAAGCCAATAAAGAACGTGTTTGAAGCAGAAGGATTGCAGTTTTGAGCACAGGCTGGGAAACAGCAATTTAGCAAGACCCCATCTCAAAAGAAAAAATAACAAAGGCTTGGATTGTAGCTTAGTGCGAAGTGCTCAGTCCTCAGTACTGCGAAAGAGAGAGGAAAAAAAATACATCATCACATGGTTGACCATGTGGGAAACTTGGGACTTGAGAGAAGGACAGCTCGGGTTGTCCTTCCACAGGGTGAAGCGCTGAGGGCATCGTCGGGGACTCTGGATATGCTGCGTGAACTGTTCCGTCTCCAGCGCATCTCCCTTCCCCGTCTTTGGGTTGTGTGTGCTGTGGGGCCCGGGAAGAGCCTCCCTTCCCCGCGTGTAGCACTGTGTACAGAAGCGGTTCCAGACAGATGCCCACAGAGTCTCCCAGGCCACACAGTGGCAACCATGGGGCCTACTGGAGGATCAAAGGAGTTTACCTTCCTGTGTGCTTGGAATAGTGACTGGCATTCAGACAGACTGCATTCTATGCTGGTTGCTGTGCCTGCGTGGGCACCAACACAGCCCTGCGGGCAAGAGCCAGGGTCAAGAAATGGACAAGGCCGAAAGTACAGTCTTTTCGCGTCCTGTTTCCTGAGCCAGTTTGTCAGCTTCAAGACAGGGGACAGTGTCAAGTTTTTCCTGTGAAAGACCAGGAGTAGTTGTCTTCATTTTTTAAAATTCTTTATTGGTACAATTTATATACATCTCAAAATCACGTATAACATTGGGGAATTTGTACCAGTATATGACACAAATTAATTCTCATTTTTACCCATATCCCTACCACCTCACCCCCTTTATACATGCTCTTTTATTTTCTTTCTGTAACATATTTATTCCTTCCCCTCATGACATTCCCACACGAAATTTCCTATGGAAATTTCCCACTCTATAAAAGCTGTCCTACTTTCTAGAGCTCATTTGCATCTACAGGTGTTCATGTCAAAGAGAAGATCCGGGATTTGCCTACCTGTGATCTATTGTCTTCATTTTTGCAAGCCTGCTTGTCTTTGCTGGGACTGCACAGCTCGCCACTGCGGTGTCCCAGCAGCCATAGACGATATGTAAATAAGAAAGTGTGGTTGTTTACCTAAAACTTCATTCACTAAAATAAGCTGGAGGCTGGACTTGACCCTCTGTTTGGCCCATGAGCCGAAGGGTCTTTCTCTGCAGCAACAGAACAAGAGATAAACCTGCATTTGTTTCTGAACAGGGTATAAACATCGAGTCCCTATCAGTGCTCCTGGTTTTAAATCTCAGCTTTGACTTTCTACTTTGATGACTTCATGTAAAACATTCTTCTCTATCGATTTTCTTATCTGTGAATTGGGAATGAAGAATAAACCTACATTTTAGAGCTGTTGTGAGAGATTGGATGGCCTATGTGTACTGGATTTGCCAGTGTCGGACACAAGAGCTAAGCATTTCTGTCGCATTCATTTAGATTTTGACTAGCTGGGGATTTAGCTCAAGTGGTACTGCACCTAACATGGAAGCACAAGGGCCTGGGTTTAATCCCCACTACAGCAAAAAAAAAAAAAAAAAAAAAGATTTGACTGCTGCTATTTTACGTTTTATTGGCAAAATCTGTTGGAATTCTGTGAGCGAAAATCCAGTACTTCTTGCTTGGACTCAAATCTGGCATACATATTTACTAGTTGCATTTAAATAACTTATAACCATAGAAATTTAATGAAGATTTTTAGCCAGGGGCCATTTTGTCATTCAGGGGACACTTGACCTATCTGGGTTTTTTTTTTTGTTTTGTTTTGGGTTTTTTTTTTTTTTTTGTGGTTTTAATTAAGGAAGAAGGGATGCCAGAGTCCTGAGTAAAGGCCAGCAATGCCACTAAGCATCTATAATGGACTGGACAGTTCTGTACTGTCCTGAGCAATAGAATTTATCTTGCCCCAAATTGGCATTGATGTGGTCAAGCGTGGCCTGCACTCTGGTTTTGTAACTGGGTTTGAGGAATGCTAATTTAGACAGGATGTGTTACTTCTGGACTTTTAACCTCTATTGTTTGGTACCATATCTGTCATAATATCTCACACAACTAATAAATTATCACCATGATTTTTTTTTCTGGCTCACAGGGTTCTGAAAAAAAAATGGCTGAGAATATTTTATCAAGATAATGATGTAGGTATGGAGTATTATTTTCCTGAGTGACACTATCTTTTAAAAACACATCCCAGGCGCTTCCTTCACAATGTAGTAATTTATTTTGTTCTAAAACAATTTTAAATGTTGAAGAATTGTTTTAACAACACAAATGATATCCTTTGCATTTTGTTTCTCTGTCGATCTAGGACAATTTAAACTGACAGAGGACAGCCTCACAAACCCCTTATCTTCGTTGTGATTTAGGAAGTCTTTTCTCCATAAATTACTGAGGTGTCTGACAATGAAAAGTATGGAAAGCTATTATTTGTACCTGTTTAACTCTCAATATTATGACAGCCTGATTTTTGAAAAGGAACATCCCCACTGAACATGCTGTCTGCCTTGAATTTCACCATAATAGAGCCATTGCTAATAGCCATTTAATGTCAAAAAACACACCATGACCTCTTCTTTCTCTCATTTCTAAATGTTGAGATCTTCTCTTAATTTGACATGTGAATTTGTTATAGACTTTTCAGTTTAAAAATTGCCCTAAGTTCTGCAAAGCGAGACCCTGTCTCAAAAAAAAAAAATTGCCCTAAGTAGGACAAATCCCTTCCTAATAGCACCATATTTTGGTGCTCAAATTTGACCTGCATACTGTCACAGCTCCCTGACTCCTGTGAGACCTTTTAGGTCTTTTAACTCTTTGCCTCCTTTCTTCAGCCAACATGGGATCTTGGGATCATTAAAGAAGGGAATCTGTTGAAAAAAACATTGTATAACTAAGACATGGCATTTTGACTGCTCAGTGTAAAATTTGCATATTCTTCAAGGGATTTCTAAATGCAATTCTCCATATCTTGTTTGTTCATCTATATTCATCTTATATGTTAATTTACTTGTTCATTCCTCCAGCAAATATATATCAAGGTCCCATGATGTATCTAGAATAACATTGAACAAGCAAAATTTCCTATCTAGTTAAGTTGATTGGATCTTTGTCTAGCGTTAAAGGACAATTTGCAAAAGGATAAAATCATGACTCACACAAATACAAAATGAATACTCATCAAAGATTTGACTTGAGTCATTAATTAATGGGGGGTGGTAATACTTTGCGATTGATTTGACTAAGAATTAGGTTTACAAAGGTTTATGTTCTTCCCAACAATGCTCATTTTCAGTGCCAGGAGCAGAAATGTTTGCCTTGCTCTGGACAGGAAACACCCGCACTGATGTCACCAGCATCCTTCACAATTTAATGTCTTTCTCCTAAGAGGGACAAGATGGGCTGGTCTAAGAATTAATTATGCAGTGAGGTTATTTCTGGAGTGTCCACTGGACTCCATCACCGACAGTCTACAGGAGCCATCTCTGGTCTGCTTCAAAGTCTTCCTGCCTTTTCCCAGCAATAAGACAGACCATTCATAAATACATGGTCATTCAGGGTATGATGAGCACAGGGACAAAAAAAGAAGCAATGTAGGACCAGGGATTTAGCCCAAATGGTATTGCACTTATCTTGGAAGCACAAGGGCCTGAGAATGATCCCCACTACCACACACAAAAAAAAAGAAGCACTGTGTTACTGAAGACAGTAGCTACCAAGAGAGGGAAAATCCTTTGGTGTGAGAGCCAAGGATCACCCTTTTTTACAAAGAGCCATTCGCCACAGGATGCCTATGAACATTTTAACTGACCATGTTCAAGACCATTTCTCACATATGAGAAAAGCCACCATTCAAGACATAAAGATAGGATGCTAGGATAGTCTATTCTTTCTTATCTTAGTGGGCATGAAAACACAATCAGGCACACAGTGGCACTCAACATGGTAAAGCCCCTTTCTAGGCCATTCTGTCTCAGTATTTCTCTTCCCAAATATATATATATATATATATATATATATATATATATATATATATATATATATTTTTTTTTTTTTTTTAATATATAGACAGTGGCAACCTGCTATCCTCAGACTCCTTTCCAGGACCCCCCAGTTGATCCCTGAAACTGTGTACAGTACTAAATCCTACATATGTAGCTTTTTCTCATAAATATATACTTATGCTAAAGAATATATTTCATAAATTAGGTGCAGTAAGATTAATAATGGTAATTATTAATGATAGAAGACTAACAATACACTGTAAATTATTTAACATTCATGAGTTCTTTATAATTTTTTGGAACATAATTGGCTGCTTATAACTGAAATGTAGCAAATCTGTGGATAAGAGAATGTAAAATTTCTTTTCTTTTTATTCAAGCAATTGCATCTGTCACTGTTCTTCATTGTGTAATATTTTATTTCACAATAATTTGATAAGGTCACCCAAATATTAGCAAAACTTTTAGGCAAGGGAGTTCACCAAAATTGATAGCATCGGTCTCTAAAAAAAAAATTATGGTTTAAAAAGTATCAAATTAATCATCAGAGAAATTAGAGTTTTCTGGACTCTCACTTATTTGAAGTTTTGGTGCAGTTTTAATTTTGATCATATCAAAGATTAATAAACTGTTCCCCCACCAAAAGTTGTTTATAATATAGCTGTATTCGTCTGTTACACGTGGTCTGTGACTGGTGGCTACTTTGTTACTATAGCAACAGAGACAGACATTGAATTCTGTACAAAAACCTGAGGTATTTACTGTTTGGACTTCTGCAAACAAAGTTGATCATCCTCTAAGTTAAAATGTTGTTGGGGGGCCAGAGATTTGGCTCAGTGGTTCCGGCGCCTGCCTTGCAAGCGCTGTGGTCCTGAGTTTGATCCCTAGTAACCACATACAATGCTGGGTGTGGTGGCTCACGCCTGTCATCCCAGCACTTGGGAGGCAGAGACAGGAGGATTGCTGAGTTCGAGGCTTGCCTGGGCTACAGAGTGAGCTCAGGGCCAGCCTGAGCTACAAAGCAAGACCCTGTCTCAAAAAAAAAAAATGTTGTTGGGGTTAATCTTAGTATTTATTTGTTTACTCACTTATTCTCTATATATATCTAATAAGTAGCAACTTTCAGTCAGATACCTAAGATCTAGTTATAGCACTTGTTACATTACTTGACAGGTGATGAAAGAAAGGAAGTGAGCTGTGTTTTGTGTATGTCCCAGGCCACAGGAAGAATGTGAACATTGTGTAGTGAAAACACCTCAGAAACAAAACTAAAAACAAGGGAATCAAGAGATGAGTAAATAGAAGAGGGAGGGAAGAGAAGGGGATAAAGGAATTAAAATGTGTTGTGTATAGGCACCAACTTCCCACAAGAAATGTAAACATTATGTAAAACATACAGGAAGTAATAAAACACAATTTTGAAAAGGCTTAATCTCATTTTAAATGCATTTCCCTTTTTCATTTTTGCAGTGTTAGATTAAAGAATGCTCTGATGCCTGAGGAATGAAATACTAACCTTCGTGGGTTGCTTTGGGTTCCCACAGCAGACCCTTCAGGTTGGATTTGGGTGTGAGCGTTTCCCTTGGGTGATGGGGGAAGTGTTAGAAGGTGTGGGTTGAGAAAAGAAAGGAAAATTATCTCAGAAAAGGGTTCGTGACAAACTCTCTGCCATTGTGGGTCATAGGAGCATATCCTCATGAAAAAGTCTGGAAAATGTCCAAAATCCACACCTTAAAAACATATGCCTCAAAGAGATTGAGCGGTGAGGATATTCACGAACCGACTTTCCTTCTAAGTCGTGATTTGGGGGTCCAGATGGAGGTGTGGTTAAATTTTTAGTGTTTCTGGCTTGCGGGTGTAGTGAGCGCCTCCATATCAATAAAGTCAAGCTCATCTGTGTTTTCTCTTCCTCTTCAGCCCCGACGTGTGCAGACCCTAAGGTCCATTGACAGGAACGTTGACTCAGTTTCTTCATATTTCTACTAGCCATGCCCAGAAATGTTATTGAACAAGTTTTTTGTCCTCCCTGCAGCAGAATCAGTATTTCTGCAGTCAAATCCTGCTGAAATTGAACCCTGATTATTGGAATATAGGGAAGATCTTGGGGAAGGCAAGTGTCTTTCAAAATCTTATCCTATGGATGCCTCTGTTTCTATAAGATGCCATTATTGTCTTCCACGAACTGTGTGTGTAGCTTCGAAAGTACCAGAGAGCTCAGCGTTTGAGAGTCAAGGCTGCCTTTGCCCAAATGACTGTATCTTACATCTCACCATTTCCCCACCCTTGTCAGTGCTTTGACTTAGCAGGTTTGCTGTGGCTGTTACTAAAGATTCTCTGAAGTTCTTTCCCTATATTAATTTTATCCCTGCTTTCAGCCTGATCTTCTATCACCCCAAAGAGGATGAGTCTCTTTATATGGTACTGTTGAGAACTTCTGGCTTTCTAAATGCTCTCTTTTCAGTTTTTAATGCCCTTCAGTGAGTCATTTTCTTCTTTTTTAAATTTTTTAAAACATGTTTTTATTTTTATTTTTTTTGAGACAGGACCTCACTTTGTAGTTCACGATGGTCATAATGCACTGTGTGGTCCAGGCTAGCCTTGAACTCACATGGATCCTCCTGTCTCTGCCTCCTGAATGCTGAGATTACTGGCATGAGCCACCATGCCCAGCTGTCATTTTCTTCTTTCTGCTCCTTGATGTTACTTGGTACAACTATCTGATGCCATATCCTTGCCAATAGCTATTGCTGCTGTGTCTCTCAAGTGCCACAGAGATTGTGCAGTCTGCCACAGCCTCTTGACCGTGGCTTTCTCATCTATTATGTAGCGATAATCATGATAAATACCATTGTTTATTTTTATGAGCATTATGCAAGATGGCCTATGTAATGCACTTCAGAGACTTCCTGGTTCTTAATAAGATGGTGATTGCAAAATGACAGCAACAGTCTTTATGCTTGTGATTATCACAGTGTACAGAGCGTTCTCACATTTGCAGTAGAATCCTTACCTGTGGTTCTGCTTTCTACTATTTCAGTTACCTGCAGTCAACTGTGGTCTCAAAATGTTGAAGGAAATTTCCAGCAATGAACAATGCATAAATTTTGTCATTTTTATTATAATATATTGTTATAATTCTTCTTAATGTCTTACTATATCTAATGTATAAGTTAAACATCATCATAGGTATATATTTATAGGAAAATATGGTATATAGAGTCCAGTACTATCTGTGGTTTCAAACATCTATGAAGTGACCTTGGAATATATTAAACTTGAGTCAATTCTGTGAGATTGTTTTCCTCTTTCTTCTGTTTTTTTACCATTTTTCAGAGAGACACACTGAATCTTAGAACACCGAATGTTCACAAAGCCTCTCAGCTATTCATAGGTGCAGCTGAGATTAAACACAACCCCAACCCTACTCTTTTTAATTCTTAATATTGACAATGCCAGGAATAAGTGGCAATTTCCAATGGTAAAGGAAAAATGTTCTCGAGTAATGGAACATGAGGAGCTATACACGCTCAGTGACGTCTGAGCACAACCGCCTGCTTTCTGGTGAACAGAGCCGTGTGCCCGACTTGTTCTCAGACTTCTGGAGATTTGGCACTTTGGCTCCTTTGAAGCAAACGAGCCATAGGAAACGCTGTCTGTAGCTACTGCCACTCTGGATCTCGTCACTAACTGCTTGTTGGGATGACTGTTCATGGCCGAAAATGTCATAAATGAGAAGTTTGGGGGCCAGAAGCCATGTGGTGAGTGCTGAAGACGGAAACAAACTGTGGAAAAGTTTGCTGTTTGTCCTAAAATCCCCAAAGCTAGCGTTCCCTCATTTTCAGGACACGAATGACTGCAGAATGCCTCCTTTCTCACATCCTCAAACTTCTTTCCAGGAGCTGAGACAAAGGACAGGAGGCTGTGCCTGCTAATGGGCTGAGGTCGTTGACCGTGTGTTGGGAAGTCTGTTACATCAGGTGCCATTTATAGCAGGGGTGATGATGCTCAAGCTCACCGAGTGCTCATCCACTTCCAAACAAAACACTCGTGCTCCTCACCACTGCTCTGTACAACTGACACTGATTTTCCTGAAGAAACTGAGGCGGAGAGCCAAGTAACGTGTGCCAGGTCACAGACATAGTAAACTGTCAAGGGGGAGATTTGAACTCAGGCATTCTTGCCCCAGAGCTTACTTTCCTACCCACTAATAGGTACATGGAAATATAGATAATCAGTCCCTGAAAGAGGAGCCCACAGAACAGGTGAGTTTGGAGAGCAACAAGGGAAAATGCTGCCCAGAGACCATAGACTCAGGTGAGGAGCTTGGGAAGGGTCCTCACCTCTGTGGCAACCAGGGACGGTCACTGTAATTGGCCTCCATATCTCTGTGTTCCACATCTGTGCATTCAGACAGTGGAGAGTTGAAAATCTTTGAGAACAATAGTTTCATCTGTGCTAACAGATATTTGTCATTATTTCGTAAGTGACACAGCCCAGGAGCTACTTGCATTGCATTTGCTGTGAGTTAGGCATGGTAAATAATCTAGAGATAGCTCTGTGTACATGGGAGGATGGACATAAGTTCTCATAAGTATTATCTGAGTTTATATAAGGCACTCGATGGAGCATCTGAGGATTTGGGGGCCAATGACAAACAGGGCCTAGCATGCCGTGAGGCAAACTATAACAAAAGGTCCTGTGGATAGTCTTTATCTAGTCTACAGTTTAGCCACAGGCCAGCCCTAACAAAATGAATTAAAGATTCAGCAGAAATAAGGTCTTTTGTGAAGTGTGCTACTTTGATTTACTGACTCTGTAGGGAATTATTAACCTAAGTGCAGTGAGAGAATGAATGTAATTGTTTTTACTTAGGAAAGCACCAGAGTCTAAATTGCTAGGTGCAAAATAAATCTGTTCCCGTGAGGCCTTAGGGGTCCCTAGGTTGGCTTCTGGGTACTTCGCCAGGGGAACTGGCTATGGATTGGCCAAAAATTCGCATCTCACTCTCAAAGCTCCTGAATGCCCGGGGATTTATTCCTTCGGTACTCAAGCCTCCCAAGAGCAAAACTGGAAAGGAAGGTATAGTCAGCTTTCTCCTCACTGGGTCACAATGCCTTATGCCCACAGCTTAAAGGAAAGAGGTTTATTTGACTCAAGATATTAATTTATTCAGCCCATGCTCAGCCGGCTTCAAAGCAGGGACATCATTTCAGATGGTCATGGCGAGCATGCCCAGTTTGTGCTCACTCGACATCACCAGAAAGCCAAACAGTGACAGTAACGAAGAAGCACAGGATAGAACCCAAAGTCGTGGTTCCAGGACCCACGCAACACACGCAGCAGTGTACTCCGCCCGTCCCAGGACAAGGACTGAGGCCAGTGACGTTGATGCTCTGCCTTAAACACCACAGAAGAGAAGCTCATCTTCAATCCTTTCCATATTGATTTTCCTGACGTCTACATGCTTCAGTGTGTGTGTGTGTGTGTGTGTGAGAGAGAGAGAGAGAGAGAGAGAGAGAGAGAGAGAGAGAGAGGCAGGCAGACAGACAGATGACAGAGAGAGAGAGAGAGAGGGAGGGAGGGAGGACAAGAATCTTCCAGAAAGTCCTGGAGCTGTCACCTTCTTAAGCGTCCAGTGTTGATCACCGCGGTGGGTGCTTTCCTGTCTCCTACTGTGTTGTAGCATAGCACAGCCACCCCGATTGCCGATCGTCCCTGCCCTGTGGCTCTTACACCTGCTGCTTCTGATGGAGAAAATACACACAGGCAGTGCTTGGTTTACATATGACTAATGCAAGTTCAAGTTTTACTCCAGAGTACATATTTTTCTTTGAAAATAGAGTGTTTTGAAAAATACAATATTTTTGGCGCTTTGCATTGCTAGAAATGAAGACAGAATGGCAGAATTTTATGCAAAGGACATAAGTGTTGGCATTGCTCTAGACCAGCAAATCATGAGCTCGTTGCTAGAAACTCCTGTATTATATTTTTATGGTAAAACCTTTATTAGCTTATGAGAGATATTCCTTTGGGCCTGATGAATGAGGAAAGACTGGTCAAGTCTCTGCTCTGCTGAGGGTTTCTGTCATGGATATCAGGTGCATGTGCCCTAGAGAAAAGACAGAGAAGGAAAGGTGGATTACAGAGAGCCTGAATAATTTTATTGAGCAATATTACTTCTTTAAATGGGCTCATGGATCAGGCACTGAGCTGCCTTTTAATTGCTGTTCTTGCTGGGTGACGCTACATAATGAACATTTGAGTTTTTCAAGTCCTCACTGCCACAGAACTTCTTGTTAGGATGGAAGGCGCACTTTTTCCCATTAGAGTTCGACAGGGTTCATATTTGTACCAACACATGTTCTTCTGTAGGGAATGCTGCATTTTCTCTCTGTTGTCTCTCTGTCTCTCGTGGTTTTTCTCGGGTTAGTTTATATTCACCAGATAGCTAGAGAGCGTGAATATCTGCTTCACCTGAGTGCACAGCAGTCAGTGAAAATACCGCAAAACCCTCACCCGTGGAAAGCTCCCCAGCATTCCACGTGTGAATCTGCCTGGCTCATCATCAGTGCCCTGTTAGTGTTTGAGGCAGACATTTATTGTCAGGTTGAGAGGCGGGTTTTGCATTTTAATTGTGAAAATGACACAGACTTTTAAAAAAAAAATATGGTGCACTGATAGGTTTCTCTGTGTAGACTTCTTGTACCAAAAATTCCACTTTGAATTCAGTTCACATGTCTTTAGGAGAATGGGAAGTGCAGAAGTCCTGAGAAACAGGATCAAGCTCAGCATCATGGAGTACTTTCTCACTGAGAACAGCTACAAACAGTAAGACTTGGTATGGACACACAAGGTCCAACTAGGTACAGTATTTTCATCAACGAAGTTAGAGGGTCCGGGCGTGGCAGGAGCTCAGATACTTTTGTTGAGAGAGGCTCCTGCTCACTGTCAGCAAATAGTTCCCATAGGGGAATTTGGGCCCAGTATAGTGATTCTGTATGAATATTTTTGGGAGATGCCAGAAATATGGTTAAATAAGCCAGCTCTCCTGTCATGTAAAATAATGCGCAAGCTCTGGAAGACTATCTTGTGACCGAAGAATATTATATTCTTGGGGAAATGAATACTAAACAAATAAGCACCAAATACAAAATATAAACAATGGCAAGCTTAAATCGAGTCAGCAAAAAATTAATGACTTTCTATATACATTTATCTAAAGCCCTGCTTCCTCCTGACAGACGGTTGCGATCTCTGTCCTCTGACACACCTACGGTGGAGGAAGATATTTCTGCTGGAATATATAGATATATATCAAAGATAGTGTTTGAATTACAATCTGAAGTGAACATACAGCTTAGTTAAGAGAAGAAAGGTCGTGTGGAAGCAATCCTAGTGCCCTGAACGAGAGGAAGAAAAGCTTCACAGCAGGAAAATTTACCAATTCCTGTACCGAGACAGCGGTGATACCCAGATCTCACTAAGCAACTGTGTAGTAGAGAGAACGAGTTGTTGAGTCTTTGGTGGTAACAAAGGAGGAGGTGTTTTATTGTCTAGTGGGTGGCTGCCGACTCATTTGCCCACAGAGATCCTGCAAGCAACCTAAAAAGAAAAATAATTTTGTTTGGAGTGAGGTTCACTGTATCAAAAAAAAAAAAAATCAGGCTCAGCCCCAGTGGGTGGCTGCCATGTCTAAACACTGTGCCAGCATCGACCAAGAGAAGTTTGAAATCTGGGAATTTATTTCTAAGTTGGGTTTTTTAAGCATTGGCAGCAAATTCACATTAAAAAGAAAAGTGTGAATCAAAGCTTATTTGGAAGCCTATATATAAAACAAACTTAGAGCTGCTGGCTGGTGGGCCGGGATGACCTGTGCCCCAGGCGAGGAAGCTGGGACCCCTGGTGGAGCAGACCAGGGTCTCGGAGTGTGTTTTAAATGCGTCTGCTCCTGGTGATAGCAAACTATTGAAGACACAATGCATCTGGCATGCAACAGACACTGAAAATTATTAGACACACAAGAAACTATTGAAGACACAATGCATCTGGCATGTGATCACAAATATCTTTTACATCTGTGTAGACATGAAGAGAAACTAGAAAATGATGGTGTGTTTTGAGAGTAGCGATATTTACCTGAGCGTTATGCTTCATAACGAAGATGTAAAATTGTAAATTAGTGAACCATGGATGACAATAATCTTTTTCAAGGTATGTGATCGTGCTACCAATAGGGTTACCTGGTAATTTTGTCCTGTTCAGATGAAAAAGCTATGAAATGCTAATTAGATTTATCACAGGAGTTCTCACTGCTGCTGGATCAAGTTCTTTAGTTTGTTCATAGAGAGATGCTTGTATCATGACATCATGCACTTTATTTTTTAAATTTAATTTTTATTATGTATTGGTATATGTCAGGTATACATCATGAACACATTTATTATCAAGAATTTGCACCTGTATGAGTTATATCTTGGCATTTTTCCTCAGTTCCTCTTCCCACCCTCCCACCCCTCTACTCCTCCCTATTTACAAAAAACTTTGTTTCCATTTTTTCCTTCTTTACTCATTCCCTTTTTTCTTCTCTCCCTTCTTTTTCTCCTTTGAACAACTGCTTCCTATTTCACATTATCTATTTTACATTTTGGTCCTCATTTACACGTTTAGTTTTTCACACAGAAGAAACTATTAGGTATTTACACATGTGTGTCCTATTTTATTTAAGAGTATGGCCCCAGTGTGCATCCATTTATCTGTAAATACCTCTATGTTATCATTCTTTATGACTGAGTATTAATTCATTTTATTAGTAAAAGAAAGCTTTTTTTTTTCTTAAAAAGGAATTTTTTTTCACTAATTGATGGGCTTTTTTGGCTGTTTCCAAGATTTAGCTATTACTAACTGTGCCACTATAAACATGGGTGTGAATATGTTGCTGTGGATTGATAATTTTAATTCTTTTAGGAAGATACTCAGGAGGAAAACAGCAGGGTCAAATGGGACCTCTAATCATAGTTTTTTGTTTTTGCTTTTGTTTTTGTTTTTTGTTTTTTGAGACAAGGTCTCCCTTTGTAGTTCAGGCTGGCCCTGAGCTCACTACGTAGCCTAGGCAAGTCTTGAATGCACAACAGTTCTCCTGCCTCTGCCTCCCAAGTGCTGGCATTACAGGCCTGAGCCATCGCACCTGGCATTGTGGTAGTGGTACTGGGGATCGAACTTGGGACCTTGTGCACGCAAAGCAGACGCTGGAACCACTGAGCTAAATCCCCAGCCCTCTAATCATACGTTTTTGAGGAATCTCCACACTGATTTCCACAGTGGTTGTACCGGCCTACAGTCCCGCCAGCAGTGGGGGAGGGTTCCTTTTCCCCTGGCCCCTCCAGAATCTGGTTTGGGTTATTTTCTTGAGATCAGCCAATCTTTCTGGAGTGAGATGAAGTCTCAGTGTTGTTTTCATCTGCATCTCTCAAATGCCAGTGATGTTGAACATTTTTTCATATATTTATTTGCGGTTTCTGTTTCATCTGAGAAATGTCTGTTCATTTCAGATGTCCATTTTAGGATTGAGTCTTTAAAGCTGAAAGGTCTGATTTTTTAAATTTCTTTACAGATTCTAGGTAGTAGACCTTTGTCTAGATAGTAGATCTTTGTTAACATTTTATACTTTTTTTTTTTTTTGAGACAGGGTCTCGCTTTGTAGTTCAGGCTGACCCTCAGCTCACTATGTAGCCCAGGCAAGCCTTGAACTCAGCAATCCTCCTGCCTCTGCCTCCCGGGTGCTGGGATTACAGGCTTGAGCCACCAAGCCCGGCATCTGTGGTATGTGGTATTGATTGCCGGTGGGCATACCATGCCCAGTATTGTTGTATGTGGTTACCGGGAATTGAACTAGGGACCTTGTGGTTGCAAGGCAGGTGCTGGAACCACTGAGCCAAATCTCCAGCCCGATATTTTTTTTTTTTTTTTTTTTAGACAAGATCTCACTTTGTAGTTCAGGCTGGCCCTGAGCTCACTATATAGCCCCGGCAAGCCTCGAACTCAGCAATCCTCCTGTCTCTGTCTCCTGAGTGCTGGGAATACAGGCATGAGCCACTTTGGCCAAGCTAAATCCTGAACCTGATACTTTATACTTTAAATACAATGTTTTGCTATAGCTTTATGTTCAACCTGTTCTGTATTTATTTGTTGTACTGGGGAGTGAGTCTAGGCATTTGCATTGAGCTACATACCTTTTGCTTTTTATTATTTTGAGATTGCAAAGTCACCCAATTCCTAAATTCCCCATTCTAGCTTTGAATTTGCAATCCTTCTGTCTTCCAGAAGGTGGAATTACAGGTGTGCACCACTAACCTGGTTGCCTATATATATATATATATATATTTTTTTTGCTTTTTGGAGACAGGGTCTCGCTTTGTAGTTCAGGCTGGCCCTGAGCTCACTATGGTGCCCAGGCCAGCCGCCGCAAACTCAGCAATCCTCCTGTCTCTGCCTCCCGAGTGCTGGGATTACAGGCGTGAGCCACCACACCCAGCATTGCCTATATTTTGTTTTAAGGTTTATAAGCATGTTTCTGAGGAGGTATCCATTGGCTTCACCAGCCCACTGAAGTGGTCCTTGGAAAGAAAAGAGTGCAAAGGCTTAGTCTAAATCAATGTAGCGGTAGGTAGAAAGCTTCACACAAACCTGAGGACCTAAGAATTCCCCACCTTCTGAAAGTTTCTTGGGGTAAGGATTTCCTGCCTTTCCATTCCCAGTTTGCTGTAGCGCCTAAGGACTTCAGAGTAGTAGCTGGTATCATTCACTGTTCTGAAACAGAAGAAAAACTTAAACTTGAAAAATTAAAGATTTTCTTAAAAAATGAAAGTGAAATATATAAACATAGGCTGGGTATGGAGAAAACTGGCCACAAGCTGCTGTGATTGAGTCTGTGACAATCTAACCTACAGAGCCAGTTGCAGAAGTCAGTGAGACAGAAAAAGGGCCTAACTTGAGTGTAGAAAAGTCAGCAAGTGGCAAATGTTCTCAGAAAGAAAAAAAAAAAAAAAAGCTGGGTTTTTAGAAGGATTCTCTTGGTCCTCCCCCCCAAACTACCCCCAGTATCTGGGTGGAATTTACGTGCAGTGCGCCTGCCTCAGCTTTCTGAGCAGTAGGAGTACAGGTATGTGACCCAGCACCCTGCTTATTAGATCTTTCGGAAAGAGTAACTCTTGCAGATTATTTTTTCTCTGACTCACGGTGAAAGGACAGTTCCCATGTCTGAGGAAAAGCTCTGGCTGTGACCAAATTACTTCTGAATTTGCTGTTATTGAAATGCAGTTTCTTGTATTTATTAAAATGAAGTGACTGTCATATTAAAATTGAAATCTAGCAGTTGTGCATGCAAATTATTTCTAAAGTTCAACTGCTGCTAAATGAGACACAGTGCTCTTAAAATTAGAAATGCTTAACATAAATTATGACCTAATTAACATTTGCATGGTAATCCGGACTTCCTACAGCTTATTCTGCTAATTAACACATGACAAATGAGCACATATTAATATTTTATTGTCACATAACTTGTCCAAGAAAGCATCTTAATTTCTCAGACATTTAATGTTTTGTGTTTTTTTTCTTTTTTCATCATTTTCTGCCTAAGAAGTCTGCTGTTTTGATTTTTGCTATTATACACTTCTAATGATAAAACTCTCATAAATTTATTTATTAAAGAGTATGGTTTTTTTTGTTTATTTGTTTTTTGTGTGTTTGTTTTTTTTTTTAGACAGGGTCTCACTCTGTAGTTGTGGCTGGCCCTGAACTCACTATGTAGCCCAGACAAGCCTCGGACTCAGCAATCCTCCTGCCTCTGCCTCCTGAGTGCTGGGATGACAGGCGTGAGCTACCACACCTGGCACTGTCTCTTAAATTTAACAAGACTGAAAAGATGCATATTCTAGCACTCTGTGTTTTCATTTAAACATGTCTCTTTCTGAGAAATATCTTCATTTTCAAAGAAAACAACAATTGCCTTGATACACACTTTTTAGTTTGCCATCACTCATAGTGGGTGTTGAGATGTCTCCCAGAGCTGTGGGTAAGTCAAAACCACCAAGGAATACAGAGTCTCAGTGAAGAATATATGGATTTTGTTCTTGTGAGTGATTTTTCTTAGATTATGAATTCATAGTTTGCATAATCTGTTGTCCAAAGTACATCTTTCAAATTCAGCAGGGAGATTAGGACACTTTGGTCTCTACCAGGGACAAGTTATGTCCATTATAACTGGTTCTCCCCTGAGTTTACTGTTTTTCAATTTTTGGTGGGTTGCTCTTTTGGCCTATTGTAGGAGTTTTGTTTTATGTGGAATTTTTCTATGATGATTGAAAAACTTGCTTTTATCTAATAATATAAATCGCTATCTGTGATCTTAGAGCTCTGGGAGATATTCTCTACTGAACTGGGAGCAAATTTCTGTGATAAACAATGTTTTGAAACTGTATTTTAAAGGCAGCTAATGAGCAGTTGAGAAGATCCAAATATCTCTTCCCCATGTTTATACTGTGGAGATCACTGAGCAAAATTTTCTGCCTAACACCTGAATCTCATTCCCAGCCTCCCAAATCTGTTGCTAACACCTTTCCACTTAAAACTTACAAGAGAGTCCCTGACAGTGCTGGGAAATATGGACTATGGGTGGAAATATATATGGGTGTTTGATCTAATATATTGAAAATTCATATGCATTTGTATGCATAGAGATATAGATATAGATATGCAATATCTACCCATCCATGTATCTTTAAATCTTCATATTCATCTGTCTACTACCTTAATTGTATTAGCATAAAAGTACAAACAGCTCAAATGTTCATCAGTATGTGGATGAAACTGTGGACATGATTTATAGTTATTTTTGAATATTAGCATCCAGTGACATACTACTCAGCAGTAAAAAGAAATAACTATTGATGTATGCAATGACATGCATGAACTTCAAGATAATTATGCCAGATAAAGAATGTTCACATGCTTTATAATTTCATTTAGATAGTCTAGAAGCTGCAGGTAAATATGTTAGATAGTAGATTGGCAGTTATTTGGAAGAGAGTTGGACAGAGAAATCATTAAGGGCTGGGGGAAATTATCTCAATTGTAGTATTAGTTTTACAGGGTGTGCACACTCATCAAAACTTATCAAGTTATATATTAAATATTTGTACTTTTTTATGCATCCATAAAGCTGTGTATGTGTTTGCATGTGCATGTCTGTATTCTGCTTTTTTTGCCAACACAGAATATTAGCTCCATGAGAGCAGAGAAAATTTTCTTTGGTCCATTATTCCCACTTTCTAGAATGATCCTTGGCATGTAGTAGGTGCTCAATAAATATTTGCTTCAGGAATGAAGCAATGGTAATTTCCTACAGATATAAATTAATATTCTATTTCTTCTTCTGAATTTATTTCTGGCTCAAAATGTCACTACTTTTACTCTCTCAGCAGAACAGGGGTGATGGAAGCCAGATGGTTCTGGAAAGTATAATAAATAAACCCAGCTGGCAAATAACTGAGCAGTACCTTAGTTACTTATAAGGTAGGAAGGTAGATTGAAACACTGATGCTAGGTTAGCCAAATATTTCATGGGAAAGCTGACTGCACAGATTCAATTCCTAGTTTTCAGGAGTTAAAACTTCTGTTTGGTTCTGGGAATATGGTAAGATTATAAAAAGGCAGCAACAGGTTATTGTAAACAAAGGTAAGACAATGTGTGAGCGAGTTCTGATGCGCTCAGGAGAGGAAGATGGACAGACACCCAGGGAAGAACCAGAGGAAGGAGATTCTGGGCCGTCCATCAGGCAGTGTCTCTGGAGCTGTCAGTATGGAATAGCAACATTTCCTTGAGGCGCAGGGTTTTTGAAGAGCAATAAAGTAAAAAAGTAGTTAATGTTGCAGAGTCGTTGATATGTGACAAGATAGCCAACTCCCCACAGAATAGCTGGGAAACAGGCTTGCTGGATTTGATTTGGAAAAGCTGGTGAACAGCCAGATAATAAAATCAATTATCTTCATAAAAGTGGCAGGAATTTGAGTTTGAAGGTCAATCATGAAATTATTTTTTCTTCCCATTAACCTGAAGCCAACTTTCCTGTGACAGTCACAGTTTGGCTGTTTGGCATTCTGTAGCTATCGCAGATTTGTTTCATGTGAGAATTTGCCCACTGAATTATTAAAGAATATAGTTATGATCTTCTGAATTCTCTCCAGGAAATATTTGCGTATTTTTATCCATTCTCCATAATATATATTCATAATATTTCACTGACTTTCCTGATATAACTTCCTCATCTCATGCTCCTCTATTTGTTCCTAGCAATTAAATTTCTATCAAAAGTATAAAGTCTTTCACCCTACAGCAATGGAGGCTCCGTGACAGTATGGAGTGTAGTTATGTTCCTGTTTATGAAGAGCATCTAGAAAAATACTGCATTGTCTGGGTGCTCAGAGAATATTTTGCAAGAAAACAAATTAATGAGTTGGTCGTTGCCTGCCGGACAGAAATTGGGCCCAATTGTCTAATTAATGACTCATTTACAAGGAAAGCAGTACCACCCTCACCTGGAGTGTGGGATTTCTGTCAGAACGTGCCCTGTGACCCTATCTTTTACATTATACTTTTGAGATGGTGGCTAATTTACTACTGGCTACTTTTTGTTAGTTTACCTTTTGGAACTGTGGTGAGCTTGAGTTCTTAAATGTCCTTCTATATGGGCGGCGCTGAGCTGTTTTTCTTATCTTGGGTTTGGAGGCTAAAAAGTACAGGGTTTGTAAAGCTCGCAGAGGTACTTCGGTTCAGGGAGTAACGTGGTGCCTGATACTTAGTAGGCACTCATTTTCTGCTGGAAGATGTGGCTTTACAAAATTATTTTTACTGTGTTGTCAGTGAAAGTTTAGAATTTTCACCGATCTTACTGGTAAATTGGCGAGCATTGTGATCATTTTAGCCAATTTTGTACTTGCTCCTCCTCTGTCTCCTTTTCTTTTTTCTTCTCCATATTTCCTTTCCTCTCTCCCTTCTTTTCTCTCCCATACATCAAGCATGTGTTGATGCCTGTACTGTGCTAATTCTAATAACAAAGTTTGAGTGAGACCCTGTCTGTGTTAGGAGTGGCAGAAAGACACACATATAAACACTTCTGATTAGAACACTTTTCCTAGTAAAACTACGAAATGTTCAAGCAAAACTACAAAGAAAGCAATATCTACCCTGTGGTGTCCTGCATCACAATTCAGTTGCTTCCTCGGACGGTTGCCGTGTTACTGGAAAAGTCCTGCCCTTCCTGCTTGAAGAAAAAAATTTATCCCTGCATGATCTTGTTCTGGACATTTGTGGCTGGACGTTCTGAACTAATGTACACCAGGTGAAAACCTCCAGCGTAGATAATTCAGATGAACTGTTTGAGGACATATAAATTCAAATGACTGTTTTCAACAGGTGATGCATGCAAAGTCAGAAATATGATAGAGAGCAGGATTTTGAAGTTATGTCATACGAGGTTGTAGATGTCGCTTTGCCTCTGCAGAACTTGAATGCATTCCTTGTGTTGCTCATTTTCTTGTAGATCTTTTTCTTCCCAGAGTCAGACATGGACTTACTGCTCAGGCAGATCCCTCTCGTTTCTGTTAGTGGCTATTTCTGCTGTTCAGAGGCCCAGAATTGCATAGTATGACAGCGCTGATGGCTCTCAGCTTTTAAATCTTTAATCATCCCAATTCCTGTACTGTGGGTCATGTTTCTTCAGCAGGCGCCACTCTTCTCAGGAACAGAGCTGCTCAAATAAAAATATATGTGTGTCTTTTCTTCCCCTGTGGCTTACCTAAAACAAACCCCAAAGAACATGGAACTGGAAACCACAAACTTATTTCCTTTCAAATTATTCTTTGTCTGATTAAAAAAGACCTTGTGTGTTACAGACATAGTAGTTTGGTTTGCTGTTTCTTTTTTTCTACCTTTTTCTTAGGGCATAGAAAGGTTGTTAGGTCTCGTTTACGCTTCCTCTACTAAAGAGCCAGAAAGGACAACCGTAAAATTCTAGGGGCAGCCTATTTGAACATTTGGTGTACTCTGTGGGACTAAGCGCCATACATACATAGCCAGGTTGTTCTTCTTCACCCATCACTCAGACTCTACACTCGGGGTTATCAGCAGTGCAGAGTCCTGTAGTATACAGTAAACGTGGAATGAGGTACAGACCTGTGCATTTTCTGAATGATATTAAGAGAGGAGGTAATTATGAACTCGCCAGTTTCCAGCATCCTTACTAGAAGATTCTCCCTTCCTGGTACTAACCAGTCCCAACCCTGCTCAGCTGCCAAGATCACACGAGACTGGAAGTGTTCAGGCTGGGATGGCCTTTTACACAAGACCGGAAGATGCTATTGATGGTGTTGCTGGATAGCACTTTGGGACGTGATAGTGTGAGTGTCTCATAATGCAAATTCCTGGAGTGGTACTCAAGGGATCTGGGGCTGCTAGTCACTAGGGTAAGTGAAGTGGCGGAGGAAATCAGGGAAGGTCCCGGGAGCTGGCGTGATAGGCTGGTTCACGGCCGAGCTCTCCGTCCCAGAAGTCTGAGTTCCCTGCATCACGTGGTAGTGGTGTCACTTGGCTGTTCATGTCTTCGTTTTCCATCCATAAAATAAGAACAGAAATAATACTCCAAGCATCTACTTATTCCAAAAATGAAGCGATGCCTATGGTTTGTTTGGAATATGGCCTGAAACATTGTGGTATCTATGTATTTTATTTTTCTTATGCTTTCTTTCCTGGAGGGTATAATGCTTGAAATGAGCCTTCTAAAGCATGAGCAAGGGCCAGCGAGGCGAAGGAGCAGATGTAGCAATAACAGGAGGCGTTTGCGGCACCGCA
Source organism: Thryonomys swinderianus (assembly GCA_004025085.1). Taxonomy (NCBI): domain Eukaryota; kingdom Metazoa; phylum Chordata; class Mammalia; order Rodentia; family Thryonomyidae; genus Thryonomys; species Thryonomys swinderianus. Next base: position 36,543 of record PVIC010008469.1, read on the forward strand.
GACATCATGGGCAAAAGGAGCAGCCTAGTGCCGCTCAAGGACAACGCATGGGGTGGGAAACAAGAGAAGTAGGTCAAGGTGAAGACACAAAGGTCCTTAAGGTCCATATCGTGGTTTTTAAAGTGATGAAGAGCCCTTCGCAGGAGAGGGTATTTTTTAGCCATCACTGTGAGGAAGATGGAGAGCACAGATCTAAGGGACAGAAGGCTCGAGGCTGCTGACTGGTTAGAGGATCCGCGGGCTCTACGTGGTGAGCGGTGGAAGGAGGGAGCAAGGGCGGTGCCTCGCGCCGTTTTCTGTTTGCTGTAACAGAATATCTGAGACTGGGCCGCTTATGAAGAATCAAAGTTTGTTTGGCTCACGGTTCCAGAGGTTAGCTCCATGGTCACAGCACAGGACCTGTTGGGCATGCGGTGAGGGCCTTCTTGCCACCTTGTGGTGTAGGAAGGGTGAGTCATGACAAGACAGAGCAAGGGTGCCCACTCAGACCCCCCGTTCCTGTGAACGCCACTACTGACATCACAGGGGCGCTGCCCTTCCACATATCATTTATGTATGAATTTGGGGATTAGGTTCAAATACATGAAATTGGGGGCCGCTCTGTTCAAACCATGGTACCTGGAGAGAAGGACAGTTTAATGTTTAGGAGATAAAATGGAGTCTAGATAGAGACTGAAGAAGGGAGGACAAGAAGCTCGATTTTGGTCTTGTAATTAGGAAAATGAGCATGACAGTAACATTAAAGTGGAAGAAATTTTAAAGATTCATTACGTTTGAGGTGCCAGGAATCCTGGTGGCCATGTAGTGTTCCCAGAGAAATATCTACACACAGCTGGACATCGCAGTTCTAGCGCTGAGTGGTGAGGGTTGGCTGAACTTTGGAGCACATGACCCAGTACATACAGAGAAAATTCTGGTAAACTCCAAAAACCACTATCCATAGAAGGCATTCAAAGAAATGTTAATTGGCTCAGACAATTTTTAATGTTAATAAGTTTATGTTAGAATGCAAAGAATTGGAGTGAGAATGATTTCTGAAGAGATCGTAAAGTGTACACTGACCTGCACTTGAATTCCAGGTTTGTGAAGGAAATTTCCAGAGAAGCCATCCTTTTTCTTGTTTAATTAGAAAACGACATAGATACACCAGGAGAAAGATCATGCTTAGGGTCTACTTTTCTGCTTGTGGGGTTCTTTGAGGATTACTTACAGCTATGGCTTTACTGTAAGAAGACACATCTGTACATTTATAGAATATCACAGTTAGAAGAAATCTGGCCTTTTATTATATGGAAGCAAAGGTCTCCCAAGGCTGAGTGAGGCTTTTCACTTTTAGCTCAGATCCGTGGCAGGACCAGGCAACTACAGCCAGGTTTCTGGGGTGGGGTAAATGGACTTCTCTAGTGCTCTGTGGCGATTTTTAGTTTTCTTTTCTCTTTTCTTTCTCTTTTACCTTATAGTTAATGAGAACAAAGAAATATGAATAGATAGAGGACATATAGAAAATATGTGTCCATATTTTCTTGCAAAGCTCTCCTCAGCAATGTATTAGTTTTAAGTCACCCCAAAAAATTGGCTAGAAAATTCTGTTGGTAGTTAAATGTTTCCATATTTATAAAACAAAGGTCACACCCCAGGCACAACCATATCCATGGTAGAAGCAAGTGTACTATTGGTACACTACACAGATAGTGGCAGAAATATTGATGGTGATGGTGATGATGATGATATTGTATATTTAGTAGATGTTTTCTGTGTCTCAGAAACTGTATACATTCAAGACTGTAAAAAAGCTGAATTGAAAATGTTGATACTCAAGTTCAAATGCCTGGGAGACATTTCTGTGCCTGTTATATACCCTTGGATGAGCATTTATATAATTGAGGTGTCAGTTTCCTCAGTAAAATAAGGAAGACAGAAGTGCTTAAAGAGATATAATGAGACTTAATTGAAAATAATGCATGTAAAGGATGTGGCAAGGCTTATCTATTATCACATTCCTATCAATACCCACAAATTAAAGGAAGAGAGTTTGGTTTTAGATCACAGTTACAGAAGTCTCTCTCTATGCATAGTCAATGGGGCAAAAATAACATGGTGAAAAGCCATGGTGGAGGAAAGCTGCTCTGCCCATAGCAGCCAGGAAATAAAGGGGAGGGGCCTAAGGACAAGAATATACCCTTCCAAGATCAGGGATTTAGCTCAGTGGTTTGGGCACCTGCCTTGCAAGCACAAGGTCCCAAGTTCGATCCTGGGTACCATAAAACAACAACAGCAAAAAGAATATACTCTTCCAGATCATATTCCCATGATCCATCTCTAACTATGTCTCACCTTCTAATAACACCTTTAGCCATGAACTCTTAAGTAGATTAATCAGACTGTAAAATCTCTTCTCTGAACACATAAATGTTCTAGGGGACATTTTGGGTCCAAATTAATGCAGCTTATAACCCTAACTCTAAGAAAAGGTTAATCATTATTCCTATCTTACATATTAGAAAACTGAGACCCAAAGAGACAAAATAATAATAATAAATGCTCTATGGTAGCTCTTAAATATAAACCAGGTCTATCTGAATCCTGAACTTATAACTATCATAGATCTTTTCTTTGGATAAGTTGCTTCGGTCTTATATTTTGAAAACTGCTTCTTGAATCTTAGGCATCTTTTTATCTACCATCCCAGGCAAGTTTTCAACATAGACAGCATTTTGTTTCTGATTTCTCTGGAATTGTTGCAGCAAGATGACTCTGTTGTACCATTAGTTCTTAGAACTCTGGGAAATTGGCCTCTCCTAGGAAACTGACAGTTGACAAGGTCCACGCACCTTCATGTGAATTCTAGACAAAGTAACATCACATAAGCTTGATCTAGAATCAATAAATGTTATTACAATAGAATTTAAAAGTTTTGAATCTATTTTCTGTGCAGAATATTGTATTGAAGCTAGCCACAGTTCTATCTTGCAGTTATTACTTGCCAACCTGGATGAATGGACTGAATGGTATCAGGAATAAAAAATAGTTGCTTTTTGGTTCTATTGAAGTCTGAAACATCTCGGACTTTGATTCTTACTTTAAGCCCAACAGTGTATTAGTCACCTTTGGTGACTTTTCTTTTCATAAGCTGATTCAGAAATCTACCTGTAGCCTGTGATAAGAACATTGAAAAGTTAACTGGAAAATTACATTTAATTCCATAATAAAAAGTCTATTTTTGGAAAACTATAATGAATTGTTTTCTTATTATACCATTTCAAGTTCCAAGGTCTTTAACAGGGAATTGTTAAAGGTAAATTCTCTTTTATTACACATTGTGAAGAATTAGTAATTAAGAGATCACTGCAGTATGTCAGTCTTCCACCTGTAGACGTTTCCTGAGTGTCTATTCAATAGAACTAAAGGAATGAAGTCAATGTCAACACTAATGCTGATGGACCAAGATACTCTATCTGTAAAAGCAAACAAATATCCATCCCAATCACCCACAAAGAACTCTATCAGCAGAATTAGATGAGCATCATAGAAATATTGAGATTTTTCTTCTGTTGTTACTTAAGCATTCTTGGTGAAAGAGGAATAGAGAAGATACAACTCGAATCCAAGAATTTTGACTCCTGGTCTAGATGTCTTTGAGAATGAAAGTTTAATAAAAGTATATGTTTAAGGAAGTCTTCACAAAAGCCTATCAGCCATAAAGGATCTTTCCGTTACTTCCTAATTCATGTATCCCTCATATTTGTTCTTAAAATGATTGTTATAACCGTAAGGTAAACTACAATATGAAGTATTTTGGTTGTTTAAACACTGAAGGAATTCAAGTCTGTGTTGTTGGTAGTGATGATGACTTTATTTTTCTGTTGTGCTGTAATTAATTAGTTTATATTTACCAGTCCTGCTATCTAGTGAGGACTTGGAAGGTGGGAACAAATTGTATTCACGTTGTGTCCTCAAAGATTGGCATGATTTTGATTGTTGTAGAAACATCTGGAAAATGTAAGAGGAGTGAATTGAGAGAGTTGGAATATTAGAGCTCTCAAGGCCTAGCTTGCCATTCCTCATTCTACTGCTGTTTGACATTGAGGAAGTCACTGCCCCTCATGGTTTACCTACTTTTCCATAAATAAGGAGGAGGTATATACTACTTGACCTTCAAGGACGCTATAAGAATGCATTCAACATTTAATAGAAAATTGTGCCTTAATCTGTAAGGAATTAATATTTAATATTAATGAAGTTCATAGCCTTCTATTTCACTCCTTTCTATATAGTTCCAAGGTGCTCATCAGCATAAAAGAGCCCAAAAGAAGGAATATGAAAGCTATGCCTTATGTCATGCACATACCAAATGAGAGAAGGCCTCTAAAATCAGAGGCCTTTTTCTGGACTCAGAATACTTCCTCAGCTGCCAGGAAATTAGTTGAGGCACTTAAATGCACCCAACCTCCAACCCTAACCTATTAATTTCTAGATTGCTAAGCATTTTAGATAATAATCACTTTTACATTTGCTTGAATGATCTGGATTCTAATTGCTTATTTTCCATAGATTTAATGTGAAAATCATTTAAAATAAAATTTTACATAAAAAAGATTAGACAGGAATGCTCCAGAAAGATGATTATCTGTGAGCAGTGAGACTACAGATAATTTGCTTGTTTTTTTTTTTTTTATTCTAAACTGAATTTACATTTCAGTGGCATGGAACAGAGTCTTGAAAATGGGTACAAATGTGTGGGTGTTTGTTGCCAGAGTGCTGGGGGCTCTGGAGAATCTGTTAATGGACATGGCGGCGCTGCTGATAACTGATGGGAAGTGGAGACAGAAGGGAAGCATGCCTCCTCTTCAAAGTGGCTTGTCCAACCTTTCATCAGGAAGCACATTGTGTTAGTCACTGTTGCTGAGAAAATTCACTCAGTATTCACAAGTTAAAGGAAGAGAGACATTTTAGCTCACGACTTCAGATCATTCAGTCCACAGTTAACTGGCTTCACAGAAGAAGCCTCATGGTGGCAGGGCATGGTGGAGCTAGTGGCAGCCAGGAAGCAAAGAGAGAAGGGCCACACACAAGAATAAACTCCTCCTGGTTATGTGTCCAGTGACTCACCACTACAGAAGTATTACCTTATAGCAACAAATTCAACTTGAAACTCATGAGAGAATCCCAGTGATGAATAGAGTGCTCCCTGGTCCAGTCACCTTCCAAAAGTCCTACCTTTAAACGTAGGTATTTTAGGGGTATTTTAAATCTAATCCATAACATAACCATTGGGAATCTCTGGGAAGGATACCCATTGCCTAATATTTCTTCCATGATCCCATGATGATTTTATTTTTGGGGGAGTGATTTGTAGGGTTAGTATGTAAAAAGTCACGTTTTTAGCAATACCAGTATACATGAGGGTACCTACATTAAAGGGGTATTTTAGTAATTTTTCATGAGATTAAATGTTACTGTGTTGTTAAACATCACAGAGTTTCCTAGCAATTGTCGCATAAGGCTTTTGAAAGTTATCACTTCAGATCCTGGTAAAAGTCTGGAGATCCAGATGCGGTTTTCGACAGAGATACCAAGTGACTTTTTTTTTCTAAGTCTTATGCATTCCAGAGTGTGTCTACTTATTTTAGCCATCTAAGATTTGTCAAATATTTAGAATTTTCTGTAAGTATCTTACCATTTGAGGCAAAGAAAATTCTGTAGTGGAATGGGTTTTCAATGAACTCCCTCTGAAGTGAGGACTTCAATACTTTTCTGATATACTTCTCAGAATCTCGTTCCACACCCGAGGAAATGAGACTACCACACAATGCACGGCTATGCCTGAGCCCGCAGGTCCAGCACTGACAGTTTTAGCTACCAGCCTCGATCTTCAACATCTGCTATTTGATGAAATCCACCATTCTCCTTGCCCTGAAGGACTTTTCTCTGTTTACAGGAAGCGCAGCCCATCTGTAAATATTTAACTGGCCAGGCACTGGCAAAAGCCTGCAGAGGCTAGGATAGCCTGATGTTCTGACCTGAGTCGTGGTCCAGAATGAAAATCGTCCAGTCACTTGTTTTCCCCTCTCAAAGTGTTGTAGTGTCACAAACACTTCCAGAACATTCTACAGGTTGCTGAGAGTGTCAGGCATTGGCTTCATCCAGGACAGTGTCTAACCTGTGTGTCAGGGGTCTGTAATGGTAAAATTTAAGGTCCACTGGGACCTTCTTGGAGACACATATTGTTGACTGGGTCACCCCTCACAATTTGAAGGGTTTATCATGTTTCTTTTTGCCCTGATTTCAACAGCAGGGACTAGGTCTGAATTTTGGAAAAGTCACTGATGTACTATGTTAAAACAGCACTGTTATCTTCTTAACTTGGCCTTAAAGAGAGATTAGTTGAATATATTAAAAAATTCTGTAATAATTTCACCTTATGATTTCAAAATTCATGTCTGAACCACTGTTACTGCTGCTCTTTATAACTTCTTTTTTTTTTTTTTTTGAGATAGGGTCTCACTTTGTAGTTCAGGCTGGCTCTGAGCTCACTATGTAGCCCGGGGGAGCCTTGAATTCAGCAATCCTCCTGCCTCTGCCTCCCAAGTGCTGGGATGACAGGCATGAGCCTCCAGACCCGGCACTGTGGTATGTGGTATTGATTGCTGGTGGGCGTGAGTCACCACACCCAGCATTGTATGTGGTTACCGGGATCAAACTCAGGACCTTGCGCTTGTGAGGCAGGCCCTGGAACCACTGAGCTAAATCCCTGGCCCTTTATAAACTTCTTTATGGCTGGGATTGGCAGCACATGCCTGTTATCTCCCCACTCTGGGAGACTAAGGCAGGCTGATAACAACTTTGAGGCCAGCCTGGGTAACTAAGCGACTTACTGAGACCTTGTCTCCAAATTCTAATTTTTAAAACAATCTTTATTGGTACATTATCTATGCACAGCACGATCATGCTCAACACTGAGAACTTGTACCAGTATATGACATGATTTAATTCTCATTTTTCCTCTTTCCCTACCCACCCTACAACCCCACGCCCCTGTATGCACAAGCTTTGTTTCCTTTTCTTAACCATCAAATTTTTTTTCTCTCCCCTCATTACCTATTCCTAAACCCCATTTCCCTTTGAATATTTACTGCTACTTGATGAAATCCACCATTCTCCTTCTTGCCCTGAAGGACTTTTACAGTATAGATAGAATTTTACAATATCTATCATGCATTCTAGAACTCATTTACATCTTCAGTTTCTCATACCAGAGAAAAGATATGAAATTTACACATCTGTGACCTATTTATTTCACTTCTAAGTATGTCCTTAAGGTATGTCAATTTGAGTATAAATGACTCAAAAATTATCATTTTTAGGGCAGAGTAATACTCTATTAAAAAAAACACATCTTCTTTATCCAGTCTAGAGTTGATGGGCATTTGGGTTGTTTCCAAGATTTAGCCATCACGAACTGAGCTGCTATAAACATGGGTGCACATATGTCACTGTGATATGGTCCCATTTGATCCTGCTATTCCCCCGCTGGGGATATGCATGAAAGAATTCCAAATTCCAATTTAAAAAGGGCTAAAAATGTATCTTACTGTGAGGGCCCTGGATTTCATCTCCATTAATTAACAAAAAGCCAGTCTTTTTAATTCCACAATGAGAATTAAGAGACACATGAGATATCAGTACTTACCATTACTATTACTGTAGTCAGAAGGGAGAGTAACTTGTTAACAATAAATAATGTTTCCTAAACTGTGAAATTTGTATCAAAAGTCTATTGCTTTATATACTAATACTGGCAGTAGCTTGGTGAGCAGACATTCTTTGATGCTAGTAGATAACAAAAGGCCTCAGATGGCATTCCCTTAAATGATTTACCGAAACAATCTTCCTCCTCGATCAGGACTACTGAGGTTAACATGATATTCTAGAGCGTCACTCTCCTTGCAAGATCCTGGTTTTATTAAAATGAAAAGGATCTTCAACAAGACACCCCACAAGTCCCAAGACAATAATTACATTCTTGGAGCTGAAAATCTTGCATGTTGTGGACATTTTAGAGTTTGGCATTTGTGGCTTTTTGTACACTATGAAATATTTATACATTGTTCCAATAACCCTGCTTAGTTACCACTGGATATTTACTGTTATACAGGGGAGGCATTTAGAAAAGAATTGAATCAGACCTGCAAAATCCATAAAGCTCTCATGTTCAAGTACTTCAGTAGAAATCCTGTAGAGACAATAGTTGCAAATGCTGGGAAGTAGATGTTAATTTGGTTTAGAAGATTTGTTTTGTTGGTGATGGTAGTAAAAGAAAGTAATTTCTCTTAATGTTTTGCCTCTCGTTTGGAGGACATGAGATTGTCAATAACGTTTGATTATATTGCTAAACAGTTTTTAGAATAGTAATTAATACTAATATAAGTAATTATTTTATCAACACAAAAACATAAAAATAGATTATGTTGTGCTCGCTTCGACAGCACATATACTAAAAATAGATTATGTTTAACTATCACCTAAAGAAAGCATGTTAGAAACTGTCCAGCAGACATATTTTTTCTTCCTTTTCTTCCTCTTCTTTTCTTCTTCCCTCTGTTTATCTGTCCAAACATTCATGCATCCATGTATTTAAAATGAACTATAGGGCTTGGGATTTAGCTCAAGTGGTACCGCACCTGCCTTGGAAGCACAAGAGCCTGAGTTTAATCACCAGTACTGAAAAAAACAACAACAACAACAAAAAAACCTTTTTATTACTACTTTGTAATAAATCATCAAACATTTGAATGTTTGCATGCCAGTAAATACACTCTATCTCACAGGAATTTTACTTCATTGTATAAATGTTTGAGAAGTTATCTAATCCATGACACATTTAAGTTGTTGCTAATACTATTTTTCTATTGTGAATATTTCTGTGATTTAATGACACTCATTGATTTCTTTCAGAATATACATCTTGAACTGATACTATGTGCCATGTTCTGGCACATCCTTGCTCATGTTCTTATTTTTATGTTTTATAATAAATAATACATAAAATTGTTTAAGTTCAGTCTTAAATTGTACCTCCTGTTCTTGCTGAGTCAGTCTTCATAATCAGTTGAAAGGTTAATATCACTGGTTGTTATTTACCAAGACTCATACAAGGTTTTACATAAATAACATTGTGATGTTAATGTGGAAATGACAGCTATTCACAGAACATCCATAGTCTACATAGCTTTAACTGAAAACAGATAAAGCAGTTGAATCACCTGAAAATCTTTACAGCCACAATGAACTGATAGTATCAGGGAAAACACAGAATTTATCTTTCTGTCAATTTTGGTTGTATTGATCACTGTGGTTTTATTATATAGAGAGATTTCTGCTCATAGCATCCAGGTAGATGGAGACAATGAATCTTCAATACGAAACTGAGCTCAGCTCCTTATTATCTATTTGACCTTTGGAGATCATCAAATATTCCTGAATATTTGAAGAAGAGGAGGAAAAGGAAGAAAAAATATGTCTGCTGGACAGTTTCTAACATGCCTTCTTTAGGTCATAGTTAAACATAATCTATTTTTATGTTGACAAAATAATTACTTCCCTTCCCCACTCTGTAAAATAAAAGTCCATTACTAGATAATTTTTTGGACTTAGAATTATAGCAATTTTAAACCGGTGGATTCTTCATTATTTGTACTGGAAGTTAGCCGTGAAATGGTTGGATATCCTATTTTAACTACGGATCCTGTCCATCACAGGAAAAGTATAAAGTAGGAACAATGAAATATGAAATGCCAGAGCTTTGAATCAAGGAATGATTTGTTATATAAAACTTTCAATACTTCCACTTAGTGTGTTGGAGTACACCATTGAAGGCCAAATGTGGAAGTGGAAAGACTAGCTGGGAAGCTATTAAATTGGCAAGGTAAAGAAATTATGGTGATGTCTCTAGAGACGGGGAGAAAGAGTCACATCCTGGGTGTTTCAGAAGTGACAGCTGATTAGATAGTCTGATAGCTAGGATGTAGGGTGAGAGGGAAGGAGATGTCCAGAATGACTTTACTGTTCTTGGCCTGAGCAACCAGAAAGGTAGAGGTTGTTGTTCACTACCTATTGGATTGCTCTGTACCTTTGGTGCAAAGGGCACTGAAGTTTTCACAGGAACAGGCCAAGGACATAGTGGGGGTAATCCAGGGGTGGTCTGTATCTTGATTTTGCACAATTCAGTGGCTTCCCTCATGTTGGAGAATAGGAAGTTCATTAACTGCATAGAGGGTGGAATATAGAGGCTATAGAAGAAAAGTAAACACTTATTTATATTAGACAATGGGTAGTTATTAATTACATGTCCCAGGGAACATTAAACCATGTCTCCCAGGGTCCTACCAATGTTGTCTGTGCCGACTTCAATCTTTGTGTTTGAAATGTGGTCTTGACCCTTCCTGTCTAGGTGGAAATATTGACTAGGAAATTGTGCAAAGTCCTTGAAGTGCTCAAAGAGGATCTACTTAATAATTTAGCCAACTGTATTTACATAGTTTCTCTATGTCTGAGGGAGCCCATGTTATGAATAAAAGATCAAATATTAAAGTATAAAAACAAACAATCCTGGCTTGAACTGTACTTTTTGGCTTAAAAACATTCTCATGACTCAGAAACTATTCTATGTGTGATCTTGGAAAATGAAATTGGTAGGCTGACCTCATCAGATCCTCTCTTAAACACTAAGAGAATATTTGACTATATTGACCAAGACTTTGCAGTTGAAGGTAGCAGCTTGTGCTCTTCTGTCCCCTAAGAATTTGATCATTCAGTTGCCAAAGTTCTGAAGAATAACATGAACCAGATATCCTAATAGCTGAGAATTTCAGCGTTTATGGAGTTGATGGCTTGATTTTTCAACTGCTTCATAATCCAAGACTCTTCTCTCCGGTCCATGCAACAAACCAGTCCCTGAAAGGATGATGTTTCTGTTTTTAAGAATAATACAGCTCAGGTAGAGATCTGACTCCAGAAAGAGCGGCTGCTATCAAGAAATCAACCAAGAACAAATGCTAGTGGGGAGGAAGGAGCCCTTCTCCAGTGCTGCTGAGAGGTGTGACCACTGTGGAAGTCACTGTGGAGATTCCTAAAAAAGCTCCAAGCAGGGTTCCATGTGACCCTGCAGTTTTGCTGCTAGGTATATATATATAAAGAATTAAGAATAATGCCACAAGGACATGTGTTCACCCATGCTTACAACAGCACATTTTGTAAGAGCTAAACCTTGGAGACAGCCCAAATGCCCATCCATGGGAGATTGGATAAAGAAGATGTGCTTTTTAAAAAAAAATAAAATGGAGGGCCAGAGGGTTAGCTCAGTGGTTCCAGTGCCTGCCTCGCAAGTGCAAGGTCCTGAGTTCGATCCCCGGTAACCACATATAATGCTGGGCGTGGAGACACGCCCACCAACAATCAACACCGCATACCACAATGCCGGACGTGGTGGCTCACGCCTGTCATCCCAGCACTCGGGAGGCAGAGACAGGAGGATTGCTGAGTTCGCGGCGGCTTGCCTGGGCACCATAGTG